>MU226853.1:2669553-2713740 GCA_018584345.1 Thuja plicata | reverse complement strand
GGTCACCGAATGTTGTTAGATAGGTCTGCTTATCTAAGAACACGATTACGCGAGTGGCACATAAGTTGATGTCACGGAGCTTTGTAGAATTAATTAATCGTTAGAAGTAAGTGAGAATAGGAGGGCCTGAACTCAAAATTCTTTGTGATATTGCTATCATGATTCAACTAAAGTTTTTGAGTCAAATTCTTTGACCCACGTTTTATGAGTAGTGGTTCATAAGGATCCATCTTTCATGAGAATGAGTAGAACACTTATAACTCATTGCATCTAGGTGATCCTCACACCATCCCAGTATTGCCCCAGCTTAAGTGCACTTAATCATAGAGTTTCCTCCAAGGCTAAGCCTATTTAACTTGCTGCTCCATTTGCAAAACCTTCAGCAAGTATTGTGCTTTATGAATATGAAGCATTCATTATAGCGCCCCTTTAGCTCATCAAAATTCTTTTTCAGAAATGTTGTAACAGTGAATTGGGTTACAAAATATTGGTAGATAGAGCTATGATTTGCTAATATCACAGAGCTACTTTAGGTTGGTTTAACCCAAACCCTAGTCCTGACCCGCTAGGAACTTTCATTTATGTACTCTTTTATTTATATTAAGAGCAGGATATGCTATTGTTATTTCAATATTGTTACATCTCCTTCCCACTTGAACATAATTGTCTCTCTGGTTATAATGTTTGCTGTTGTTAAGACAAGGTATTTTTGCATTTAGAGGGCATTATTTTATTTAGATTGGTTCTTAAAAAAACGAAATTTATGAATTCCTTCTCTGAATCTCTGTTCTTTTACCATACATCTATTTATTTTGCCACATTTAAACTATTTTTCTAATCTGATAAGATACCTGCAAACTATAAAGCTCAGGTTCAAATTTCTAGACCTGCATGAGTGGCCTGCTTTGACATGGCCACTTAATACAGGGAGTTTGCTCAGTTGTTTTTGATCCTTGGCCTCATGGTAATTACTCCCCTCACCATTCACCCAAGCACACTGGAAAATTTACTTCTCTGTTTCTTCAAACATTTTGGCCCTACAGTCAGTAGGTCACCAAAATTTCTTAGCTGAATGAGGTGTGGCATCTTCATCCATGCAAGGATTTGACTGGTTCATGCTCAATTATGATTGGAAATCATTGTGCAATCTGGCTTCTACTAAGGGAAGATGGTCTTTCGTCATTTGTGTGCATGATGTGTTAAGAAGATGGATGCACTCTTTTGGTTTTCCCATAAGCATGCTTGAGGTAAGTAATGCTAAAATCTAGTTTGTTTCCCATTGGTCTATTAAAGTCTTTCAAAATATTGGAACTGATGTGGAGGCATCCTTGATATTCTAGTAAAATGCTACCACTAACTAAAGACTCACGTTGTATTTTATTGGTACAAAATCTGTAGTTTTGATTAATTTATCCATGATTACTATGGTGGCATCAGGCTTGTGCACTGTTGTTGGACATCTGATGATGACCTCAATTGAAATTGTCTTTCATTTTTACATTGAAATCTCAAGAGGTCAAAGCAATCAAAATTTTTCATAGATTGGTCTGATTATTTCACATTGGTGATGATGAGAGACATAATCGACACTATACATCTTGATTGTTGGCCAGAACAACATTTTGCTTCATTGATCCAAGAGATAATAGACATCTAAATATCTTGCAATGAAATATCACAACCTTCCTTCTTGATACATGTTATTAATCATCACAAACTGTTTCTGATATATGTTCTGAAAACACCGGGAAACTGCTTTAAAAAAAATCTGCAGTTAAAAAAGAAAAAACACGCAATGAAAAATAAAACATCTGCAAATAAGGATGAGAATCAAATAAAAAGAGCTGAACAATCTGGATATCTTGTTTCATGCACAACCTGCGTTTAATGTTGCATACAAAAATCTAGAAGTTTCTGAAATCTTAGTCACAGAGTTCTGCGTTTCTGAAATCCTTCTCCTGGGAATCACAGCTATTGGATACATTGGTGAAGGGAAGAGAATCAAATCTCAGAATCTGAAACAAGGAATTTCTATCATGAAGGAAAAAGTCTGACATTTACAAGAAAAAGGAACTAGATGATGACCAAAAACGTAAACACATCAAGAAATATCCAAGGAAAGCCCTCAGAAGATACCTGAAGGATGGGGTCATAAGTGTTTATACAAACTGTTATGACAAATTTGATTTTCCTACTTCAAGTAGCACTGTTTGATGTGAAAGTTCATTGAGAGGCATTGATGTCACACAAGCGGAATCTTGTAAGGCTTCCACCTGTTAACCAATGTAAAAGCAAGCCAAACATGTTATAAAATTCAAAGTTATTGATAGAAGTTGCTTAATGGAATGTCATTCTCCTCTTGCAGCTGTAAGTTTGTCTGAGAAACTGCAGACTCAGAGATGAACATTGAGTGATCACTGAGTTCATCTACCTTATTGTGTGATCGTTCATCATCATGTAGAACATCTTCAGGCTCCCAATGAGGAAGTTCAGTTTTTATTTTTAATTAAGTAGCTCTTCTTGAAAAGGAAAGGGAGATAATTGCTCTCACATTTGGCTATGTTCCACAGAGTTTTGGAACAAGTGGGCAGGGGGATGGGTTTGGAGGATAGGGGGACTATGGGCCTAAATTTGGGAATGGCAGGGGGAGGGAAGCTGGTGGTGCAAATACATACATACATGCATGTCTATAACTCTTTACAAAACTTAAAATAAAATTTGCTTTGGGCACATGTGTTTGAGTGCAGTTATAGACATGCAGACATGCATGTGTTTATGTCTATAACTCTATACAAACATGGGCCCAAAAAATAAATATTTTTTGCTTTTTAAGACTAGAGTAGGCTTTTGAGGGAAGAGCTCCTAGTGGTGTTGATGGGAAGTGCTACTTGTGGGGGTACAACGGCAGAGTCTTAAGCAACCTTATGGTGGTTTGGAGGCAGTCCCCAGGCTGCCCCTCCTGTGGTTTGGGGGCAGTGCATCTTGTGTGTGTTCCTATTTGTGATGTAGGGTGGGGCTGAGGGCTGAAACCCTCACCACCAAGTTCAAATTAACACCTTTGAGACTACACAGATCTTCAGTGTGAGCTATTTTTCATAAATTTATCACTGTTTTTAGTGATGCTAAATTCTCATTATTTGTGATTAAATTGTCTTCCATATCTGAAAACCAATGGTGAAGCTGGGGGATCTGACTGGTTTAAATGATGAGTGCTGCACACTTGAAGATAGGAATGTCGTCATTCTTGATATCTGTTATTATACTTTCTTCTCTGCTTTTAGGAACCCATTACAGCATTAGCAGAAACTCACAAACATTTTTGAAAACTTGGTAACACCACCACCCCACCCTTGCTGCTTCCCACTTTCTACTAAGCCCAAGGTGTTAATAACATACAAATAAAGAAATATTTGGTCACCAACGTTTTACAGTTAGGATAAGTGAGTGTGCATCTGAGTAAATAAAACACAATAGCAGCTTTTTTAATTTAAATATTCTATTTTGCCTCCAATACTACGTAAAATTCATTCTTTCATCCAAGGTCTACTATTTGTACATGCCATCATGTTGTTTGTCTGTTCAATTATTTGACACAAATCAAAATCGTTATCATGACAGAGAGAATATCTTTGTTCATCATGGGGAGTGTCTCGGGGCTAGTTCAGGGCTGCCTAGACGTCCCTGGCTGTCCCCGGGATACTAGGGAATTTCCCCCACATCTCCTGCAGCTGGGGAGACTCCTGTGATGCCCTTCCTTGAAGGTGGCTGTGGCGGAGGGGACGGGTGATGGGAGGATGTTTATTGCTATATTTAATAAATTACATACATTAAATAATAATAAAGATGGCAGTGCATACGAGATATAGGAGTACAATATGTCTTTATTTGCTCATGAAATTATTACAAAGAAAAAGACCAGAGATGGTCAGCCAGGATTCCCGTTCATCCAACTATACCATACTACTTCTTCTTTGATGATACACAACATATTTAAAGGACCCAACGATTGCTAAGATGAACACAATTGTAATGCCCCGCCCCGGAATCCGTGGAACACAAGGATAACATATGCACTAATAATTTTTTTTAAACAAGTTACCTATTAAGATGAAAGAGTAACTAAGTGCAAAAGAGAACATTAAAAAATGAAAGGAAACTCAGGGAACATGGCAACTCGCACATTCACCAACACAAGTGGAAGTCTTTCAATACTTCCAAAGATTCCCAAGCCTTTACTGCGAACAAGATCCAATTACCAAGTAGAAATACATAGAAACAAGAATTGAATAAATCAACCCCCAAGGACGATCGACATTTGACCTGTTTTGAATTGGAATGATGCGTCTCCCAAAAGGGTAACCAAAAATCTACTTTGCATCGTTCGGTTGAGGACAAAAATGCCCCCTGTCCATAATACGAGCAACTTCATCAGTAACTCGTACGAGCAAGGATCAAGCCTTGTACGAGAATTCTCCATGAATCAAACGATAAAAACAATGGAAAGCAGGATCTCGTACGAGTAAGGATGAAGTCTCATATTACAAGCAATCCCGACTCATATGGAAACATATAGAAACTCGTATTAGTATGCACTTGGTTTAGTATAGGCTTTGTTCCAGAAGCCATAACTTTTGCATCTGGAGTCCGATTGACTCCGTTCAAAATGCGTCAGAAAGCTCTTGACAAGCTCTACGACAAAATGGACCTAAATTCATCTTAGGAAATCAACATTTTTGATGCCATTCACTTGAATCAAGTGCAATCTAAAAACAGGTGACCGTTGTTGCCAAAACTTGCAACGAATAGTTACCTCAGTCCAAATACTGGATAGGCTTGCCAACACCAACGTACGACATGAAATACAAACTAGCTCCACACTAGGGATTACCAGATACACACACATCGAGGATATGGACACTCGATCGCAAAACAATAACATAAATGTAAAGTATAAATATACAGAGCTAGATCGACATCAATACTTGCAACATTTATAAAAAATACCATGAAGAGAGTGTGATGTCCCCTTCTAGCTAGAGACATCATTCTAGCTATTGGTTAGCTTATCATTAGACCCGCGTAGGCTAATAGAGATGGATAGGGGGCCAGCTTGAGCACAAGAGAGTTTGGTTGTCTGGTGATTCGACGTCTGCAGAGCTCAGTGCCTTTGATTCGGGTTAGAGAGATGATTTAGACTTCATTTTTGTTGAGTTTGCTATTTTTAGCAAGATTATTTTGGTCAAATGGGAAATAGTTACTCCGATTCCTGTTTCAGACGGCATGGCCAGATTCTCAATTTTGAGTGAGTTATTGCATTTTCAGTGGATCCAGCATTAATTAATCATTAATGATTTAATATTAAAGTTTTAAAATAACTTTATTTTAAATCACTTAAGTGAAGGGTCAATTTCTTATCGAATGGGGCCAAATGAATTTAGTAATCGGGGGTGAAATAGTAAAGGGAGTTTCCTAAGTCTAAATCATTAAATTTAATTAATGATTATTTTTCCAATGAATTTAAGAAAACAAATCACAGCTTTCCTTGGAATTGCGATTTAGGGTTTTGGAGCTTATTTATGCTTGCATTGGAAAAAAATGAAGGCATCTATTGTTATTGTTATTGATCATTGAATTGTCTTGAGCTGTGAGAAGGGTTTCTAGCTTCTGCCATTGGAGAACATAGTTCTTCTATGTGTCTCCATTTGAGCTAGTGAAATATCCAGTGAATTTGGAATATTAGAGAGTTTCATTCAGAGACTCTGTTTGTGCTTCAATAGTATTGGTTTTTCAACAGTTAGTGAGAAAGAAGACAGTAGTAACATTGCAAAATAAGGAGGAATAAGTCGCAGCAATTGGTCATCATTCTAAGTTGCAGCCACAAAGAGAATTTGCAGCTTGCAGGCAAATTGGCGCAAATCCCAAGAAGCTGCGATTTGGCAAGAAAATAATCAAGGTGAACAGTTCAACAGTTAGAGCAGTTGGTCCTTACAGGTATTATACACGTAGGAGAGCCTTCCTTGAAGGTGAACAGGTTGTAGATAGGCAGCTGGTCACCATGGGTGACAGGCAAGATGGAAGCCCACCCAGGGTAAACAGGAACAATGAAGATCAAGACACCAGAGAGTTATTTAGAGCTATGGTTACAGGGCAGCAGCAGGTAGCCCAGGCGTTACAGGCTCTTACCACTATGGTTGAGCGTATGAATCCACTGGCAAGGCCGAATCTGGATCAGGAGGATAATAGGAGTGTTCACGGTCCTCCACTTGCACAAAGGACACATTCTAAGACAGCAGACAGGCCTATGCGTCCCACCTTTGTTAGAGAGGAACCAGTAGAGGAATCTGGGGATGAGATGTTTGCAGACATCCTTATGGATGCTAATGATGAATGGGAACTATTGGTACCACAGGTGCGAGAGAGGATGACTTTTGACAGGTTTGTGAACCAAAGAAGGGAACACTACCGTGGGGGACAAAATAATGAGTTGAAGTGTGCTACAAGCAAGCTTTCATTGACTACTTTTGACGGTAGTGGTAGAATGACATCTCAAGCTTGGATTCACAAGCTTGATACCTTTTTATCTTTGTGGCCTATGACAGAGGTGGAAGCAATAAAATATGCCACCTTGCATTTGGAGGGAGTTGCACATGATTGGTGGTACCATGGGTTGGTCACTCTTCAGCACAATTAGGTGACTGCATACCAGGACTTCGTGGACAGACTGGTGGAGAGGTTTGACAAGAAAGATCCAGAGGTCTACTTTAGAGATTTGGCTTAATTAAAACAAACAGGAAGCTTGGATCCTTTTATTAATGAATTCCAGCGGTTGTCAGTTATGGTGCCAGACATATCTGACAAGAGATTGATAGTCTTGTTCATGGAAGGGTTATCCAAACCACTGAAAGGTTGGGTAAAGGCTTTTGATCCTTTCACTTTGCAGGAGGCTATGAAGAAAACCAGAGATATGGAACATGCAGCTCCAGTCAATAAATTTCAGCACAAGGGAGCATCCTCCAGCAAGGACAATAAACCATTCTTTAGGAAACTGGAGAGGACCAAATTTAAAACTGAGAATAAAGATAAATCTTTTGCAACACTTGACAGGGAAACACTTAATGATTTACGGAAGAAGAAATTGTGTTTCTATTGCAAAGGGCCTTATGACATAAACCATGACTGTCCTTTACGACCCAAGGGCAAAGCAAATAGGGTTATGTGGGCTTATTATGAGGATTCTGATTCTGAAAATTTGGACCAGCAATCTGAAAATGAGGAATCAAATGAAGAAGAGGAAAGCACAGATGATGAAAAGTTGAACAAAATGGCTACATGAGATGAGAAGACTGAGGGTAGACTTAAGGAGGCCCGTCTTACCAGTGTACAACATGAGGGATCATTTAGGATGAGAGGAGTATTGGTAGGGCAACGAGTTATCACTTTGCTCGATACAGGTGCCACTCATAATTTTATTGATTCCAGGTTGGTTGAGAGGCATGGGATTTAGACAGAGCAATTTAAGGGTCTGAGAGTGAGGGTAGCTGATGGCTACGTCCTCAAATGTGATAGGAAGATTACAGGTCTACCCCTGAAGATTAATAACTTTGACTTCAAAGCTGAATTTTATGTTGTAAACATTGGTGACATAGATTTGGTGCTTGGTATGACTTGGTTACATGACATTGGAGTGTTTACTCTCGATTTGAGGAATATGGAGATGAAGTTTCAGTCTGATGGAAAGACACATACTTAAGGCCATCCGGGATAGTGAGTTTAGAATGATGTCTTGCAGACGCATGGAGAGCTTGTTGAGACATGACTAGGTTGAGTGGGCAGCCCGTTGCACTTTGATGCCATCATAGGGGCAGCAAAAATTAGAATATCACCCAGACATACAGGAGCTGAGAATCAAGCATTATAAGGTGTTCAGTGATATTCCACCTGGTAGACCTCCTGATAGAGGTATTGAGCACATCATTGAGTTGGAGGAGGGGGGCAAAACCATTATGATTACACCATATAGGCATCCAAAAAGATTGAAGGATGAAATAGAAAAGACCATCAAGTAGTTACTTGCCATGGGCCATATTAGACCAAGTAAATCTCCTTTTGCTTCTTTAGTGGTATTAGTGAAGAAGAAATATGACACGCTCAGGATGTGCATTGATTACAAGGTTTTGAATAGAAAAACCTTTAAAAACAGGTACCCTATCCCACAGATTGATGAGTTGATCGATGAGCTCCATGGTGCTTGTTTCTTTTCGAAGATTGATTTGAGATCGGGGTACCATCAAATCAGAGTGATGGAACAAGATGTAGAGAAGACTGCCTTCAGATGTCATTGGGGTCATTTTGAGTTTGTAGTTATGCCATTTGGGCTAACTAATGCTCCTGCTACCTTTCAGTCCACAATGAACGGGGGTTTCCAGCCTTAATTGAGGAAATTTTTACTAGTCTTCTTTGATGACATCCTTGTTTACAGTAAAACATTTGATGAGCACTTGCAACACTTGGATACAATGTTGAGCATTTTGAGCAAAGAATCCTTGTATGCAAAGGAGTCAAAATCTGATCTGGGATTATCAGAGTTATTGTATTTGGGTCACATTGTCAGTGCACAGGGCGTACGCATGGATCCCGAAAAGATCTGTGCTATCATTGGGTGGCCTACACCAGTGAACCTTACCCAGTTGAGAGGATTTTTGGGGTTGTGTGGGTTTTACAGGAGGTTTGTCAGTGGATATTCCAGGCATGCAATGCTCTTGACAAATTTGATGAGAAAAGGAGCTTTCTTGTGGACTTCTGAGGCACATGAGTGTTTTGATAAGTTTAAGGAGTTGATGACTTCTTGTCCAGTATTAGTTTTTCTAGATTTCAACAAACCATTCGAGCTTAAACTGTGATGCATCGGGAGAGGGTGTTTGAGCGGTGCTTATGCAGGAGGAGCACCCAATTGCATATGAGAGCAGGAAGCTCAAGGGATCAGAGAGGAGCTTCAACATTTATGATAAGGAAATGTTGACTATAATGCACGCTTTGGCCAAATTCAGGCAATACTTAGTGGGCAGCAAATTTTGCATCAAAACAGACCATAATAGCCTGAAACATTTCTTGGGGCAGCGAGACTTGAATGACAGGCAACAAAAGTGGGTAAGTAAGTTATAGTCCTATGACTTCGATATTATATATTTCAAAGGGACACATAATGTTGTAGCAGATGCCTTGTCACGTAGGCCTCACTTGAGCATGATGACAAATATAGCTGAGGATTGGAGACACTTGATCCTTGCAGAATATGCAAAGGATACATGGGTGTCAGGATTCATAGATGGAGCCGTGCAGGACGACTATACCCTTGTGAATGAGCTTATCATTTACAAAGGACGCATTTATTTGGTTCCAGGATTAGAGGTGAGGAGGATGGTGTTGAGGATTTATCACGATTCACCTATGGCAAGACATCCGGGTTTTTATAAAACCTACTGGCAGATTCGTGAGCGCTTTTCTTGGAAAGGGCTCAAAGCTGAGGTGTTGTAGTATGTTAGAGAATGTCCTACTTGTCAGCAGAATAAACAAGAACACTCTTACCCAGTCGGTTTACTACAACCACTTCCAATTCCTGATAGGAAGTGGGAGTGTTTATCCATGGACTTCATCACAGGACTGCTGAGAGCCCATGGCAAAGACTGTATATATATTGTTGTTGATCGACTTATGAAGTTTACCCACTTCTTTCCGATCACTGCTATATACATTGCTACGCAAGTGGCAAATTTGTTCTTTTGTGAGGTATTCAGGTTGCATGGCTTACCTCGGAGCATAGTCAGTGACAGGGATAGAAAGTTTACGAGTCACTTCTGGAAGGAGTTATTTAGATTGTGCAGGACATAGCTCACTTCGAGTACTAGCTACCACCCCCAGACGGATGGATAAACTGAGATAGTCAACAAATGAGTGGAGGGATACCTCAGGAACTACATAGAAGGGCAGCAGAAGGCTTGGGTTGAGTGGATTTATCTATGTAAGTATTGCTACAATTCCACTTATCACATGTCTATTCAGATGTCACCTTTCATGACATTATATGGGTATGAGGCGCCCAATTTCATGGATTTGTTGCTGAGTGATAGTAGAGTGCCTAGTGCTAGAGATTTGTTACAGGAGAGCCAGGACATTGTAAAGGCTCTTAAGGAAAATATCACTAAGGCATAGAGTCAACAGAAGCAGTATGCAGATTAGAAGAGGATTGAGCGGACTTTTGAGGTAGGGGATATGGTCTATTTGATGCTGCAACCTTATCGCCAGTTCACTCTCAAAAAGAGTGGTGCTAAGAAACTTAAGCCATAATACTATGGACCCTTTAGGGTGATCAGGAGAGTTGGTGAGGTGGCTTATGAGTTGGATTTGCCGACAGAGAGCAGAGTCCATAATGTTTTTCATGTGTCACGTCTCAAAAAGGCGTCAGGACACCAGATTGTTCCTTCTACAGTGCTTCCACCCTTGGATGATGAGGGGAAGTTGGTTTTAGTGCCAGAGGCTATCATTGAGTTTAGAGAGACGAATTTGAGGAGGCGTACTATCAGGGAGTAGCTGGTGAAATGGAAGGATATGCCAGTTGAGGATGCTACTTGGGAGAGTGAGGAGATTTTACAGCATCCAGAGTTGAGATTGCTTGAGGACAAGAAATTTCAAGAAGGGCGGACTGTGATGTCCCCTTTTAGCTAGAGACATCATTCTAGCTGTTGGTTAGCCTATCATTGGACCCTCCTAGGTTAATTGAGATGGATAGGGGGTCAACTTGAGCAAAAGAGAGTTTGGTTGTCCGGTGATTCGACGTCTGCAGAGCTTAGTGCCTTTGATTTGGGTTAGAGAGATGATTTAGACTTCACTTTAGTTGAGTTTGCTATTATTAGCAGTTGCTATTTTTAGCAAGTTTATTTTGGTCACATGGGAAATAGTTACTCCGACTCCTGTTTCAGACGGCATGGCCAGATTCTCAATTTTGAGTGAGTTATTGCATTTTCAATGGATCCAGCATTAATTAATGATTAATGATTTAATATTAAAGTTTTAAAATAACTTTATATTAAATCACTTAAGTGAAGGGTCAATTTCTCATCAAATGGGGCCAAATGAATTTATTAATCGGGGGTGAAATATTAAAGGGAGTTTCCTAAGTCTAAATCATTAAATTTAATTAATGATTATTTTTCCAATGAATTTAAGAAAACAAATTGCAGCTTTCCTCGGAATTGCGATTTAGGGTTTTGGAGCTTATTTATGCTTGCATTGGAAAAAAGAGAAGGCATCCATTGTTATTGTTATTGATCATTGAATTGTCTTGATCTTTGAGAAGGGTTTCCAACTTCTGCCATTGGAGAACGTAGTTCTTCTGTGTGTCTCCATTTGAGCTGGTGAAATATCCAGTGAGTTTGGAATATCAGAGAGTTTCATTCAGAGATTCTGTTTGTGCTTCAACAATATTGGTTTTTCAGCAGTCAGAGAGAAAGAAGACAGTAGTAACATTGCAGAATAAGGAGGAATAAGTCGCAGCAATTGGTCATCATTCTAAGTTGCAGCCACAAAGAGAATTTGCAGCCTGCATGCAAATTGGCGCAAATCCCAAGAAGTTGCGATTTGGCAAGAAAACAATCAAATAAAATTCATGAGGGTCGATACCAATGGTTTGAGGGTTTGAAAGCGCATTTGCATCCAATGTTTGAGCATACCAGTTTATATCAGCATTCTGCAAATAAAAATCAGGTTCTTTATGGTTGAAAATTTGCATTTTACTAGTCTTTCATTAAAAATAAGCATTCATTGTATTTGACAATTTACAACGAATTCAATTCAAAATTGCAGCAGTCTTTCAATTTGTTTCAGAATTTTAGATTATGGTATATTTGCTTTTTGTTCTAAAACTCTTGAAAATCTCCCCAAAATTATAACTTTCAAAACAAATATTGAGACAATATAGTTCAACAGTTAGAGCCTGTGAAGGGTTCTTATAGAGAGTGAGTATCCAAACTGTAATACTGTAGCTGGAGGAAGTCCATCCCTGTTCACCGGTCCCCAACAGTGGTATGGTTAGCAACGCCTCCCTACCATGTGGTACCCGTAGGCCCACCCCACCGTGCTTGAGGAGATAGTAACCCGACCACAATCACAAGAAGACACTCACACCAAGTAGGCTACACTCACGCCATACAATAAGAAAGACTCAAGGGCGATAAACACAACCCAAGTGACAAATACAAAGCAAGCCCAGAACAAGTAGGAAGAGGTCACTACTCAACTAACAGAGTATAAAGTGGAGATACGGGAATGGAATGTCATCACACAACACATGAAGGCCCGTGCGGCTTCAAGCTATCCTTCTCTTATCAAGGACGCTTTACTGAGCCATATCAACATCCGCAGATAGCAAGGCTATGTTGTACCATATCATTATCCGCAAATGGCAAGGTACTATGCCATATCAATGTCCGCAGACGGCAAGGCAAGACATACCATATCAACGTCTGCAGATGGCAAGGTAGTCACATTTAGTCTTGTATTAAGTTTTATTTTCCCATGTAATGTTTAAGGTTATAAGTTGTTATTAAGAACTCAAGCGAGGTTACCCTGGAGCTCCTTTGTGCTCCGACCCACCTTGAAGAGCCACTCCATTCCACTGCTCAACACAATCCGCAAAAGAAAGATAAACACAGGGGCTCATGACACACTCAACTGGACACTTGGCCAGGAGTACAAATTCACTCATGACTCTAAAATTGACAAAGTAAAACCATAGAATGGTTGGAAACCTGGAGGACAACGCACTCCCATATTAGGATCCAACCAAACAAAATAAACAGAAAAATTGGGTGGCACACAAAACGAGGCGACCCCAAAAATTTCCAAAAACCAAACTTCTCAGAAAACTGCAAAACAAAAACCCACTTGCCCATAGGCACCCAACAACACATAAGTGCGATAAAAATTCATTTCCAGATACTTATGGAAATTTGAGCAGCATAACAGTACTAAAACCCAAAATGAAAACCTCAGTTGCTCGTAGAGAGTCAATCGGGCGACTGCAAGCTACTAGAAAGTGGGGGAGTACTAACACTCGACCCACGAGTCAAAAGCAAACAATAAACGGAACAAACGAGGGAGAAACGAATAAAATATTGAAGGTCCTACCTCGCAGCCAGAGGAGAAACCTGAAAACCCGAGAAATAAATAAACACCTCGCTGAATCCAGAAGTTGTTCCACAGAAACAAAGGTTTTCGCGACATGATTCCAACGAGCCGCTATCCACCAAGATCCGACGATCCAGTCAGACAGAACGAACAACAAAGCAAAATTCTCCAATGAAGTTTGGAGCAAAATCCAAATTTTATAAAACCCAAAAAGAGAAAGTGAGTAAAAAGCGCTCACTTTCAACATATATAACACTATCAAAAAGTGACTTTTAAAATAGGTTATTTAGATAATTAAAACAATCTACTGACCTTTCGCCCCAACATAATAAAATTGATTCCAGATAATTGGAATCCAACTATGGCCAAATAGCCAGTAATTAACATAAGTATTAAAATTCCCCCAAAGCATTAAAATAAACAATATTTAATTAAATTTTATCCGCGACAACAGTGGAAACCTCTAAATGCACAAACAATCACTAGTCTATCACAAATGCATAATGAATCCGGATTTACCAACTTGTACCAGAGGGAATAATATACTTCTCACGGATACGCCGTCCATACAGGGACGACATTGGCTCAACATGAAAGGTCAGTAATACTATCTCATGTGCCACTGCCGGGGATATAGGTACACACTCAACTCCTGAAACTCAGGGTGAATGTACCTGGTACCCGTTCAGTAAACATGCAAACATTAAGTGTATCTGCTCATAATAA
The DNA here is from genome assembly GCA_018584345.1 of Thuja plicata. Classification (NCBI taxonomy): domain Eukaryota; kingdom Viridiplantae; phylum Streptophyta; class Pinopsida; order Cupressales; family Cupressaceae; genus Thuja; species Thuja plicata. The sequence continues at coordinate 2,699,832 of MU226853.1, read as the reverse complement.
AATAGCCAAAGCACAACATGTAATAATCAAACAACGAAGAAGACAACACCATTGTGTGGACCTCACAAAGGGGGTGACTACGACTTCGTCTCACTTTGTACAAACATGCGAAGCATAACATATATATATCCATTGCATGAGCAAATAGGGAATAATAATTCATTTAAATAATCATTGCATTAACATTTACGCATTTAAATATAAGCATTAAATAAACCACCATGATAACATGAGCATATATCAATGGAAGTAATTACTAAAATATCCATAGCATATAAGGCACAATACTAAGGTGAAATCAGATATAATCCTCAACATAATAATCCATTGTTTCTTAAAGCAAAATAAACCAGGTATCATCATAAGGCATCATGTCACATCTCTAGCATCATCATGTAGATATGATCAAAACTGCAACATAAACCAACCATCTTTTACAGCTAAGATACTGGAAACCAAAATAAGTTACTATCATCGAAAACATCTCATCAAGCCGAGTATCTCAGATTAAAATAAACATGGAACAAAATGCAACCATGGGAGGCACTACAACAATTGTCAACCAACCGACATTTATAACTACCCGAGAGTGACAACAAACTTAATCTTGACAATTAATATATCGCTGGATAACCAATATTATCAAACATGGCATAGGTATTGACTGTTGGCTACATCATCCCCCCTGAAAAGAAAAAGTCGTCTTCCAAATGACAAGTATACATCAAGTTATATTTGGAAAGACTAATGACAAGAGTGTAGACCATGACTTGTAGTGTGCAAACTCAAAGTTGTAGTGTACTTCAAAAATCAAATGGGGGTCTGGGGCAATGCCCCAACGGGGTCAAGGGGACACCCCCCTTGTGGGGGTTTGGGGGCAGCACTCCTTGCGGGGTCCTAAGGCAACACATCATTTTTCATGACCACACAAAACCGCACAAAACTACATTTTTTGTGACCGCACAAAATTCCATGTCACATATATTTTTTGTGACCTTTTAAGATGCCAAGAATAATGTTGAAGAAGTCAGAAAATATAGATTTCCTATCAAAGTTATGATGTAGATGTTGTGGGAGCCATATGGGAATGAATTTATGATGTTGTAACTACCACACTCAATGGCCTAACCACACTTTACTCCTCCTGTCGTGCTGCTGCCCAACTCCTCTTGCCAAGGTATTGCCACGTTCCTTCCAAGTCACTTCTACAATGTGTTAGACCCTTCACGGGAATGCACTGCTTGATGCACACAAAGAGCCAACCACCTACAACTAACCACAAATTGTCTTTGCAGAAAAATCCTCCATACACCGTATGGAAAAATTGCATCGAGGCAAGGTTGTACACCGTACAACAATGGTAATGATGAGTGTTTTGCATTGGCCACGAGGGTCCATATGCCTTATGGTGAAAAACTTGTAGGTGATTTCTTGGTTGAGACCATTCACTGACCAAGGGGGTTTGTACGCATATGACCAATGTATGCCAAATTGTTGTGTCTACACATGATGAAATTGTCGTACGACAATGATTGCTTTGTATTTCGAAATCTGCATTTGTTGTATAGGGGGTCGTACATGAAACAACAGGTGCCCAAGATGTCGTACAAAAGGATGCATGGGCCGTATAGAGGTGTTGAATGGGTATAGTAAATGCCTTGCCAAAAAGCAAATTGCTAAATGTCGTACGAAATGTGTGGTATGGTGAGTGAAATGCTGGGGCTATACGCCATATGGTGTTAGCTTGTCATATGGGGGACGGTGAAATCTGTCCTGGGTAGCTTCTCCAACCTTCGACGAGTGCAAGAATGATTCTATTCTTTCGACTTTGTACTTTCAAGTTCGTGACAGGGTAAAATCTTACCTAGGTTGCCTTCCATTGCTTCTGTCAAAACCAAACATACCCTTGTCGAGGGTTGGATTTATAAATTTGTTGAGAGCCTGAATTAAACAATGGCCTCTGCATAGTCTTCATTATTTTTTGCTTTCCATTTTTCATCCCTCTTGATTACCTCTTTCTTTTCCTCTTAATTTCCGACGAAGTGGATTTCCCTTGACAATCACTTATACCCTCCATATTACACATTCTACTCTTTATTTGTATGTATCATCCATAACTTTACATGCTTTCATTAACTACTCTTCATAGAGAGTTGTGGCTTGAAGGAAATTACACATTGATGGGAATTCCTCATAGTCCTCCATTTGCCAGTGAAATAGACCATTTAGGGAGCTCATCTCATCTTCTAAACAATCTTCCAGCTTGAGTACCCCTTCATCGTTTTGTTCCATGCCTTTCCTTCCTTCCATACCCAACTCTTTGTCTTCAGACTCTAATTTAGAGGGTGCCAACTCCTTGCGCACCACTTGATTTCTCAGGTCGATGACATACTTCTTTCACTCGTTCGAGAGCGTATTTTGCTTCCAAGTATGGGTTGCCTTGGTAGTGATCAACCAGGTTGTCTTGAGGAGTGCGTCGTATGCCTTCTTTTGCAATAGAACAACTTCGAAATCCACGAAGAAGTATTGTATACTTATTGTTACTTTTTGTGCCATCAATGTCCCCAATGACTTAATCCCATGTTGGTTGGCACCCAAAGTGGAAGGTTGGCGGCCAGAGTGTTGACTTCCCTGGGCATTTCCAAGTTTCCTCTGGCAGCACTTTGACTCCCGACATTTGTCGACGGTGGTGTTTGTCAACTTTCTCCCCATTATTTTTAACTCAACGACAATTGGCTTCCTCCCAATGCCCATCGTTAGCAACATATGATCAGTGGCCTGGTCCCCCTTCACGTGATGGTTTTGCCGCAAGTTCCTCTTGTGGCCTACATTGTTCATGGCTGATTTTGTTGTGACCGACTATATTAGTGATTGCCATTTTTAATGGTGGCATGGTTTGTAGAAGGTTGGTTACCTTGATATGTATGGTTGTTTATAACACCTTTCAAACTATGCTCTAAACTGACTCCAATTGCAATGACGTACTTGCAGTTCCGTTGGAGATTATTCGTTCTTTTGCCATCACTTGTTCTACTTCTGCTCTAGCTTCTCAGAGTTATTCCTTCTCCATATAAGGGTGTGGGTACACTGCCTTCTTCGTTTGTGCTCTCGTAATTGCTAGAATTGCCTTCTCTTGTTCCTCGACACCCAGCATATTAATACTCTTTTGCTTTGGGCAGTGGGTGTCTTCGTTGTCACTTGGTCCACACCATTTTGCACAATACTTGTACGTTGTCTTTCTTTTTTTGGCAGTCTCTCGCAAAGTGTCCCATTCACTACATTATCAACATTGTATGATAGGATGTCCTTTGGAGTTGTATTGTACTTGATTACGCCTCATTGATTTCCATAACCGCCTAGCGATACATTATGTGGTTTCGACAAAGTGGACTCCCCTTGTGTGAAGAGTACTTGCGTACTTCTTGTCTTCAAATTATATGGGCACTCCTTTATTGAATGACCCATCACCTGACAAATCTCTCAAAACATCTTTCTAGGACAATAACCTTTCGTGTGCCCCTCAATTTTGCACTCGATACACCTTATTTCATTAGTCTCTTTATTGGTTCCTTTCTCAACCTTCAATTTTTTCATCATTTTCATCATATCTCGTTGTAGGGCCTGAACTGTTTTGAATTCTTCATCACTGCTACCTTTAGTGCTTTCATCATCATTCGTATTCCTCTTCCCCTAGGAGGATGTCTTATTTTCACTCTCGATGTTCGTCACCTCATTGTAAGCGTCAATGAACGAGGATGGAGGCACCACTTTCATCTTATTGCGTAATGAGGAAATCAACCCCTCTATGAACCACCACTTTTTAGCTCGTCATGAAATGAGCCTGCCTGGCTCTTTGTCGAATCTCGGTGCAATATTCTCTTATCACCATTAAATAACTAAAATACTCTCCTTGAAATCAAATATCAATTTTTTTTTAATAATTTTTCACATATAAGTAAGCTATAATGATAAACAACAATTTCCATTCATAAATTTATTAAACCCGCACAAATCTGTAATTTTTTCCTTGCTTTACATTTCCATTCCCAAAACGTAACAATATTAAAGAGTGTTGTGTATATGACGGTCTACCTTGGGAAATGCTCCATCCTTGCTAACTGCGAAACCCCAATATCACTAATCGGCTTCCATTCTTCTTGCTGGCCGCAAGACTCTACACACACGTGCGGCTTACACTAAAATCCTCTCACGCTAGATGCAAGCGTATCATCACATAATTCACACGGGTTGCTGAGAATGTCACCCGAACACCAACCCAATTGCCATTACCACCATACGATTTGCTATCACACTGCAATGACGTTTCCTCCCTACGCTGAGAATCACTACTCTAGGCAAACAACAATCTACTACATACAAAGCCGATTTATGACACAATTCATTGGACAAGCTGCATCCAATTCAAAGTGCTGGTTCAACTTGATCGAATTATGAATTCGATAAGCACACAAATTTCAAACCCTTCACTAGTCTCATTTCCAGAATTTTATAAAATGCATAAGATAATAACATCAATCCCTTGCCTTTCACAAAGCATTGCTTTTATAATTAAAAAGTGTCTTCTCTCACACACTTTCACTTAAAACACTTTTTATACTTAGGCACATATTGAGTAATATAATTTATTAACTCATTTGGCTCCAAAAATGACCTTTACATCAATATCAAGAAATTATGACACGCAAGGTCCTTGTTTCTTGTGCCCAAGATTTAAAACTTTTCATTTTGGTTCCAACGAGCTATCACACTAAGGCGCCCAACATATAATACCAACAATAATGGCAACCTTAGCAAATTTAATTAAATAATAATAATAATCCACCCATCTTGCGAAAACAACTGAAGAAGCATCAATATTGAAATCTGTCTGCACTGGAGTGATCCTGATGATAAAAGAGGAAGAACGAACCTGACGGGGGTGACTTACTAAAAATAGACGCTCTCTCCAAGATTCTTGGAGCCCAAATCGGAAGCCAGAAATGAAAATTGAGAGCATCATTCAACTCCTCTAACTCATCTGAGCTCATCGGAACTATCCATTGACTTACTATAAATAGTAAGCTCACACCAATAAACCTCTAAACATCTTGCCAGACCACGAGGATCGCAATAATGACCTGGCACCAACAATTCAATGACCTGCTAAAAAATAGGGACATTACACGTCAGCTGGTTGATTCTCCAACTTGACCAACGATTCCTTAAGCCTATGATAGTAATCTCATAGGTTCTCATTCTTCCCTTGTTTGGTATTATAAAATTTGTGACAATTTCATTGTCATCTTGTTGTAGTTTAAACTTAGCCTTGAATGCCCGTTTTGGTGCATCCTAAGAGGCTGTGGATGACACATCCAGTTTTTTAAACCAGTCAATGACTGTATCTGGTAGCATTGCTAGAAATGCTTAGTCTTGCACGTCAAGCAGTGCCCTGTAGATCTCCTGATCCGTTCCCCTTCAACTTTGGTAGTTTTGGCTAATCCACATTCGAACTTGCTAAAGGATTCACCGTCTTTCTCACCAACTTGCTCCCTTGTGTGCCGGTCTTGAGTGAACTACTCCGATCGCTACGTTCCAATGCTTTCCCCACACTCTCGACCACACCTGCATTCTCTATACGTCCACTCCCATTGTCCCAACACCTTAGGTACTTCCAGGCTCTGACTCGTTTTTGTACTCCCTTTGTTCAGGGGTCTTTGGTTCAGATCCTCCAATTCTGGGTTCTCCTAAGATGGATAGATTCTCAATGTAGTGGAATAAGTCTATCAGTTCAAGATTTTCTTCTTCGTACTCCTCGTTCGACATTGACTGTACAGAGGGGTTGTCTGCTTGTTTAGCAAGGTTTTAATATGTTTCATCTAGGAGTGGTAAGTGTATGGCAATGTCCTTTCACTCAGTCCACATACGATTTGCGCCTTCCTTACCAGATGGTTTCCTTTCCTCCCAACTACGACTTCGGCTAATGCTTTGGCTTTTACTTAGTTTTTTGGAAGAGCTCAGACTTGGGAATCATCTGACTGGGTTTTCTTCAAATGTTTCTTGTAATCTTCTCCTTCGTTCTCTTTGTTCTTCAATCCTCAAAGATCGCCTGATTACTTGGTCTTGACCACCTTGTGGCCTCTTCTCGCCTTTATTGGGATCTAGTGGCATGAATCATTCAACTTTGACCTGATTTATTTTGAGGCAACAATTCCAAATGTTTACTGCTGTATCTGATAAATTACATACATGACATAATAATAAAGATGGTAGTGTGTACCAAATATAGGAGTAAAATATGTTTTTATTTGCTCATGAAATTATTACAGAGAAGAAGAGTAGAGATGGCTGGCCAAGGATTTCCATTCATTTGACTATACCACACTACCTTCCTTGACAATACACAACATATTTAAAGAACCCGACGATTGCCAAGAGGAACACAACTATCAACCAACCAACATTTATAACTACTTGAGAGTGACTACAAACTTAATTTCAACAATTGTTACATTGCTGGATAACCAATATTATCAAACATAACAATAGGCATTATACACTGACTACAAAGGACATTTTGTCCCCATTTTTGAAACAATTCATTGTTTGAGGGGACACATCCCTGTCTGTGGAACAAGGGATTTAGGTGATTTCCATCCAAGAAATTGAAAATTCACCAAATATTAAATCATAATACAAAAACTGCTAAAATTCTGTTAAAAACCATCCTTATTGATAAAATTGTATTTTGTAGTCTTCTTCTTGATTGGCACGAGGTGTTTTTTTTCTGCTGCATTGTTGCTGGGAAACACATCGAAGAGGTTCTGCACTTCAGTTACAATTTTCTGTGGTTTAAGGTTGTAGGAAATAAAAGACTTGCACATGTGGTTAACATCCATTGTGAGGTAGTGAAGCCCTGGATCAAGCTGCAAGTAGGAGGGGGGCCAATTGGACCGGGAGAGAAGAAAGGGTGTTAATCATCATTGTGGGGGGCTTGAATTTTGAAAATAATGGCTGTTGTGCAGCCTAGGTATATTAAGGGAGAGGGAAGGAGTGAGGTTTGTCTCAGACATAGCCTGGCTATGTCAAATGCCAAGATATGTGTCCCTCATGCCTATGGTTGGTGCATTTAAGATCTATTCAATGAATTAGTTGACTTTGGGGAAACAGGTTTTTTTTTGTTTACTAAATTATGAATTAGTTTTAGGTTTGTATTTGAAATTAAAATATTTATTAATAATACAAATTTTATAAACTATTGTCAATAGATAATATGCTAATTTACATTTTAATAATTTTAAACTTAATTAAATATTAATATTTTAAAATTAAAATTAGTATGATCTATAAAATAGAAATAAAAACTTCAGATTTATGTTATTCAAATATAAAGTCAGGATTTTTTTCTGAATTTAATTAGTTGACAAACTTGTTCTGAATTTTTTCTTTGTTGGACTCAAACACATACACGAACTTTGGTGACATAGTTCATACCACAGACACAACAAACATTTGGTCAACTGTCCTTGTTTCCAAACTGTCTTAATAGCATAGATGGTTCTAGGATTACATGATTATCTCTTCTTGGAGCAAAATGAGAGAGAGAATAGGGAGCATGCTACCATCACAATGTTTCTTCCAAAATTTCACGTCATGAAAGGCACAAAAGCTCTATTTGTATTTGCTTGATTTCAATGGGTTTCAGGTCTGTGACTTCTGACAGCGTTTTGAGTTCACAATTTGTTTTGCTGTCTAAATTATTGTTCGGATTAGGCCTCAGCACTTACCCAAGTCCAGGCATAGTATTTCTAGGGAACATCTCCAAACATCAATGATGTCATCTCTACTCTCTAGTTGTGTCTGATCTTTTGCTGTGCTGGTTGGAACTCTCATTTAAAGGCTTAAAGGCATTAAATAATATTTGTACAAGGAGGGCCTATCAATGATTAAGGGAAAAATTAAATTAAATTATATCATGCCTGGTCGACCCAGTAAATTAATTAAAAATTGCTGGGTGGGAAATTCTAAAAATGGTTGCGTCATAGGGCTTTTGAATATTTAAATAGGTTTTAGCCCCATCTTGCTGAAAATTTTACTACAAGAATCTGTCATCATTTGGCCACTCTGTTTGTTGCAGTCCTCAATGCTATTCTGACTCAACAGAATTACATGTGCTAAACTTTTCTCCATTGTTAGTCAAAGACCTATCAAACTCTGGACGGATATAATTTTTCTCTCTCCCCGTCCAATTTTTTAAGACCTGGGCCTCCGTCCACCGAGTACAGTAGTCGGTAGTGGTCAAAATATACTTGTGTTGTGCCAAGGAAGGTGGATTGATCATACCAATGACATCAAGTCCCCACTTCACGAATGGACTCACCTCAATCACAGGCTGGAGTGGCATCGCAAGATTCTTCTCTCGAACAACAATCGTTTGGCAAATGTGACAAGTCTTCACATGCTCGTGCGTACCTTTGCTCCTTTGTTTATCACGCATATTAAGCCCAGGACTAGAGCCTCATACTCAACCATGTTATTTGTGCAAGGGAACTGTAGTCTGTGCGCTGCTAAGTATGTCTCTCCTGATGGATTAGTCAATTCATATCCAACCCCCGATCCTTTCTTTGTTTTGGAACCATCAAACCTTAGAGTCCAGACTTGATTGCTCTCTTGATGTCTCTTTTGAGGCTCCTTTGATTTTGTATCCACCTTTTCTTCACTTCTTACTGTTGGGCCCTGATTTCTTTCTGCTTCCATCTTAATGCTTTCAGCTATATCCTCTTGTGGAGGAGTCAATTTGTTGTTTTGACTTTCTTGTTGTTCTTCTACCTTTAATGCTCCTAGATTTCTTTTCTCCACTTGTTCTAAGGCTATCTTGCAGATGGAACAAGATAGTTCGGAATGGAACGCATTGTGAATTCTGCACCAATTGAGCAACAAGAGGTCTCTCACCGAAGTTTGATTTCCCAACTCAAGACCTTCCCTTACAGCTCTTAGCACAAAATTTCTGAAATTTTCAAACATTCCTTCTCTGTCATCAGATGACGAGCCCTGATCACTCTCCACTTGTTGAATCTTGATTTCCCAGCAGTTTCTTTCCCTTGTCGCCATGTGAACATGTATAATTATCTCTTCACCCGATGATGTGTATATAATTGTTGTGTTTGTTGGAAAAGGAAGTTTGAGTAGAGTCTATGGATGATACAAAGCATTGTTCTGATATGAAGTAATGAAACAACAAATATAAAGAGCATAATTGTGTTCTGTCATGAACAGATATCTGAGTTTTTGAGAATAATTGTAGATGTTCAAGAATTTCTGATGCAGATCCTAGGCCGACGAAGGAGAGTTGTGCTGGAGACATAATGTATAAAGAAAATTGAAAAGATTGTAAGTTCTGTGAAGAAGGTGTGCATAAGAACTGTGAACGAGTGCGTAAGGGCTGTAACCTCTGTGATTAATGATATTGAAAAGTCTGAGAAGTGTCTTATCAGTGATACCTCTTTGAATGAATTAATTACATTTGTGCAGACAATACAGAAAATAAAGGAGAGCAGTATATATTAAAAAGCTCTTTTATGAAAGCATTTGTGACATTTATGAAGTATAATGTTTACTGAAAAGATTTGTAATTTTTACATTCTTAAAGTTGATGTTTTTTGAATATTGAGTGGGTGCTCAGATAAGAGTTGGTGCTCTTAAAATATGGGTTTGGTGACTCCTTAGGATTGGTGCCCTTAAAACACTGTACTCTAGTTTCTTTGTGAGACTGGATTAGGACAGTCAATCCTAGCAGCATTTCTCACTGTGGTTTTTCTCATTCTGGGTTTTCCACGTCTTTCTTGTGCATTAACTCATTGTGTGATTTGCTCTCTTATCATTCTTTTCAATTTTGTTTATACATCTTATCAAAGTTTAAACTGATTGGGGATTGAAAGTTTATATCTTCTACTGATTCACCCCCCTATCTTAGTAGAAGAATTGTGGTCTACAAAACCATCCTTAAAAGTTCGTCTGGTATTTTTTTCTTCGTTGGGAAAAGAACCTTGAAAAATTATGTAATTGTTTTCTAAAGTGTACATGATTAGGGAAGGCCTCAATTACAGTCTATAAACTAATATTGAGAAGAGAAACTTAACCAAAACCTGTCCTAAAGTCAATGTTATATCTGTGTCTAATCTTTCAGTACACTTTTTACCCGAGTATCAAAACTTCATGTCTTCAAAATGCATGCAATGTAAGCAAGCATTGGACAGACTTTCAAGGCTTTATCACTTTTATGCACAGATATCAAACTGAGGCTGTGTGTGATTTATCTTTTAGCTAAAAACTTTTAAATTTTTTGCCTAGGCCCAATAGCTATGTTCAACAGGATCGTGATATAGTATTTGTGCCTTATTATTGTATGCTGAGCAATTTGAGATTATGCTCTAAATCCATGTCTCTTCAAGATATTTAAGAGCTGCACATCATTTTATTTTGTTTGTCTGCAGGACTATTGGAAAGATATATAGGGCTGTGAAGCACCATAAATGTCATTTGGATCATTTTTAGATCCATATATCCATTATATACCACTTAAATAGCCTTAAAACATCTCTAATATGCTTAAATAAGCTATAAAAGAGTAAAATATCATAGAGAAAAAGGCAAATTCACGGTAATAAGATAATTAAGTGTTATTATGAAAGGATATGATGGAAAGACATTATGAAAAGGTATTAAGAGGCTACATAAACAGGGAAAATTGGAAGATAAGAGAGTGAAATAGTGTGGAAACATGTGTGTGTGTGTGATAATATAGACATAAATATGTGAGAATAAGGAAGTGTGAAATATATGTATATATATCTGTGTGTTTGTATGGCTGAAGTATGGTGAGTGAATTATAAGAAATGTATAAGACACCAAAGTATACGAATATATAATCTTAGGGATGTATATATATCAATATGAATGCATGTAATTTATTATAATTTGGTTTATGCTTATTGCATATATAAGTTCTCCCTTTTTTATTGCATCACATCAAGGTTTACAATATATAACAAAATACCATCTTAAACTCTGGTCAATGTTTTTTCTGTCAGCAAGGATATTCTTGGTATGCTTAATATGTCAGTAGTTAACAATCTAAATCACTCAATTTCTAAAACCAATTTTATTATTAATTGGAATTTTTGTTTACACAGGCTCTTGAAAGACGGGTAAAGACTTTAGAAAAGGAGCTCGATGCAGCCATTTCTGCATCTGTTCATGCACGGACAGAAAAGAGACAAGCTGAAGCTGCTCAGCGTGCTGCTGAAGCACGAACACAAGAGGTTCTAAAGGAGCTTGAAAACACAACAAGTATGTTTATAATTTTCTCGAATCTTGTACAGCTGTCTATAGATCATGTTCTTCGTTAGCAAGGTTTGTTTTTGATCTATATAGATTCTGTTAGATTTCTAGCTCGACATGGTATAGCTAAATAGGTATTACCTGTATCAAGCTGAACAGAAACAACAGTTCATAAAAAATAAGAGAGATTCGGAATATATAGATGCCAGAAAAGAGACTTTTATATAGATCATACTAATGACTGTTGAACAAAAATCAAAGATAACAATGGCTACAAACTTTGTTGATTGTAGCTGTATCCTTCAAAGGAGCCTATGTTCCTTATTAAAATAAGTAACTTTAGCCTTAGCATCCTTTAAAAACTTCCACAATATTAGCATTTATACAGATAACATAGAGATATCCTGACCTACCTTCATTCTTTTCCCACAAGAGTGTACAATGGATCCTTACACAAACTGATAATGGTGTACAAGCTATAAATAAATGCAAAGTCAACCATTGTCATACATATTAATATAAGACATTGTTACATATGATAGATGCATGCTATGAAATCTACTTGATGAGATCTGTTACTGTATATTTATGTAAATTAGCTTTCACCTTTTGCATTTAGCTTTCATTTCTACTTTTTCTTCATCGTGCATATAGTTTTCACAACATTCTACTCTGTTTTCTCTGTTGTTTTGCATGCATTAATTTGTAATTTCTTATGCCATATCACTATTTTACCTCACCATAGATATCTTTAAACTTTGAATTATGTATTAAATGGAAAAGATGATTGTAATATACATTCTCTGAAGTATTCAACTAAAAATCTTGGACGATTGGATGAAAATTCAGACACTAGCTGTTTGGTGTTCTACGAAATGCTGTGTGAACTAGTACTATGGAGGTGTTAGCATCTTGATCCAAACTTGAGATGTTTTGGAGTAAGCTTATTGTAGAATTCAAAGTTACTGGGGAGAACAGATTGTCGGTGTAGGTATATGGCACCTGAAGTTAGCTACATAGTGAGTGTGCATTAGAGTCTAGACAATTTGGGAGCTTATTTATAAATCAATTACAATTATGTATGATGAAAAGGCTACAAGATCTAAATTATGAAGATTTACATGCTCTCTTACTTTTGTCATGCTCTTATGTAGCCTTCAAAATTATGTTGAATTTATACCTGAGAGTGCTGGCTTGTAGATATATTTATCCATAATGTGGAATCCTAGATGATTTATATCCTGAATTAAGCTTTTGATTTGGTTTATGCTCTTTGGTGCTTTCTATTTTGGTTTCTTTGCTGCTGTGTGATAAGTCAATATTCTTGCTTCAAGGTGACAGATGTTTTGTTATAAGTGTAGGTTGCATGAAAGGTTGGCAGAGATTTAAGTGCGATAGAGAGTGTTGTTGGTAACAAGCTTTATCAGCAATAATGTGTCTGCAGAACATAAAATAATTGGCAGCATGCAGAGGCTGCACAAGGCAGGTGGGCTGCGGAGAGGGCCTGTGGGATTTCAAGATTGTACATACAGTGAGGCCTTCATGACCGTAGAACTACAAGAGGGTACACATAAATAGTTAAAAAATGTTGGAATTTTGGTGTGCCATTCAACCACTGATATTTCCTGGGTGAGACAAGATGTTTGATTAGTTACAATCTGGTCGAAGTGTTTGATCTCAAATAATTTAAGCTAGTCCAATGCCACAGTCTATTGGTAGTCTGTAATAGGGATTCAATTCACCTATTCACTAGAACACCACTGCTAGGATATCCCCTAATTGCCACTGCCATTGCCGTGCTAGGTGTCAAAATGTCAGCATTCACTCTAAGATATGGCAACTGCTTGAAAACAACATCAAAACACTACCTTTAAGGAAATGAATCAGTGGAGTATTGATAAAAACCTCATCAGAATCATAAAAACAATTGGTTTTAACTGTCAGAAAGGATGACACCAACATCTAAAGCAAGCACTGCGGGTAGATAGGATAATGCCAAAATGGGTGATTGGTATGTCTCCTTATTCGCTAGTATATGGCAAAGAGGTATTCTTCCCTAGCTCTTTAGAACTTACTACCGTACAGTTAATCAAGCAGTTGAGATAGAAGAAGACAAAGCTGAGGAGGTGAGAATGGAACTATTGGAACTAGAAGAGAAGAATGAAACTGCCAGAAATGCATGTAAAATCACCAAGAGATTGTCGAATTCTGATTCGACACAAACTTTTTATAGAGCAAACCTTTAAGGTTGGGGACGAAGTTCACACACCAGAAGAAGGTATGGTGAAGCTTGGACCACATTTTAAATTCAATTCCCTGTGGAGTAGATCATATACAGTTTCTGCATACAAACAGAGGATTTCCTTTGAGCTCATGAATATGGATGGGTATACACTTACTATCCCAGTCAAAGGGATATATCTCAAACACTATAATTAAGCTGCTGGAGGTATTTCTTGTGAATATATATGATATGTTTTGCTATGCTTTTGCTTCTATTGCGTGTTGCCTGTTTATGAGGCTTGTAAAATAAGATTTGTGCTTGTAGTCTTGGGGCCTGTTCTTTGAGGCTGCTGTAGTGTTTAATTTGGAAGTGCTTGTCATAGGAAATTTAAAATGTTGTATCAAAACATAAAAGCTTAAAGGTCTCAGGTTTGTTAGCTGTAGAGTTTACTTTATGCTGTGTCAGGGTTAGTTATATTATGTGTGTTCCGACGGTACTTAGTTACTACTGGACGACGGTTGGGAATGGGTGGTGACGTTTGGTCACACCCCTTCGGGTTTTATATAAGCAATGTACTTTCTCTTCGTAGAGATGATAATATAATAGTGACTATTGTGGATGTACGCAAGTTACGAATGATTAATGAAAGATTTGGTATTCTCTGATCTATCTTATGTCATTTGTATTCCCTATATAAGGTCTATGCATCAGTAAACCAAGTTACCCCAGCGGGTAAACATCTGGCGCCGCTGCCTAGACATACTCGGGAAGACAAGAACTGTATGGCGTACGAGCACTATGGGTCTACCAATTGGTGAGATTAACCTAGAGGCCGACGACGCATGTACGGAGCTCTACGAAGGAGAAGACAATACAATGAGGAAATCACTCAATTGAGAAGTGTTGGAATAAAACGACATGAATGAATAAAATAAAAAAATAAATTGATGTGTTGATTATTGCCCTGAGGAGAAGTGAGCAAAGAATTCATGCCCAATCAATTGAATAAAAATAGAAAGAAGGAACTCGAGGAGGAATGTGCCGCTAGAAAAGCCGTACTCGTCGAAGGGAGAGATTCAGAAGACGTGCCGAAGGACTACTGAAGGGAGTAAGTGAAGGTGAGGGTCTTGAGGAATCTGACCGGGAGGCTGGGAGAAGTGACGAGGACCGCCTAGAGGAAACAAGGAGCTTGTTCGAGTCCTTAACCTTAAACCCACGGACAAAAGCAAGAGAAGCCCGAAGGAAGGAAGAAGAGGAAGCCGCACGGAGGGAGGCTCAGGATACCGCTGCCGCCGCGAGTATCGAAGTGACAGAGAGGCACGGGGATCATAGTAGCCCACCAGGCCTGAACAGTTCTAGTAGTTCGGGGACATCAAGTGGTACGGTACCAAACATTTCCCGGGTACCGATGCCACCAGTACCATCCCAGCCTGTAACACAATCCGTGCTGCAAACACAGTCGACACCTAGAAAAGTAAACATGGCGACTAATAAGGAGAAGTTGCCGAAGTTCCATGGCGATGGAAAAGAGGATCTCGTCCGACATTGCCACACATGTCAGACAATTTGGTTTGCGAATGGAGTCGCAGACCAAGCGGAGTGGATGAAATAGTTTCCGGCAACCCTCCGAGGGGTAGCAATCGATTGGTACTCTAACTTAGACAAAACCAGAGTGACCACCTGGGATGCATTGAAGAAGGCATTCGAGAAGGAGTTTAGGCTCCTGAGAGACGACAATGAAATCGTATCCGAAATATATGGAACCAAGCAAGGGAAAAAGGAGACCGTGTGGGCCTACGGCCACTGGCTAAAGGAACTAGTGGGAAAGATGGAGAGTCAACCAGCCGACAGCTTGAAGAAAAGATGGTTCGTAGAAGGGCTGAAATCAAAACTTCGGAGGAAGATGAAGATAGTTCCTCCCACCTCGTACGACGATGCATATAACCGGGCGATGGACCTGGAAAGTGAACAAAAGACGTCGAAGAAGAAGAAAAACCAGTCCTCTTTGTCGGATGAGGATGACACTCCAGGGGACGATAGCGGCAGTGACGGAGAAGCAAAGAAAAAAGTCACCACACTACAAAAGGATATGGAAATGATGCTTAAAGAATTCAAAACTATGAAGGGAAGCACCAGTCGGAACGAAGGAGACTTACGGTGTACCGACTGCAAGGAGGCCAGCCACACCAAAGGCTCCTGTCCAAAAAATTCATTCTGTGATATCTGCCAAGTTATGGGTCACTCCGTCAAGGAGTGCCTGTACAATATGAAGACACGAAGTGCACAAGTATTGTTCATAGAACAAGCCACAACATCCGCACCAGCAGGCACCTTCCAACAAACAAACACCACGACGTCATCCAGAGGTTATCGGGATAGGTGAGGGGGAAATAATAACAACAATAACAACCGAAGCCGCATCCAGTATGACGCCAAAGGGAGACCTATCATCCAATGCAGGACCTATAGTCAATGGGGGCACTTCACTCGGGATTGCAAAGCTGAGGGTGCTTCCCCACAACACTTGTGTAAATGGTGTGGTCCCAGTGACCACGACGATGCACAATGTCCGAAGGGAGTGAACTTCATAGACATTGATAATACCGTGCTTGTACTTACAAGGGGTCAAGCGAAGGCCACATATCCGGATCCCCGTACGAAGACTGAGAGGGCACGCGAAGCAAAAGCAACAATTGAGAAGATGGCTGCACAACGGAAGAGCACCCAGGAAGCTACCAGCACCACACGCACGAAGGCGGAGGAAAACATCCTAAGGCAGGTATTATAGACGGAGGTGCCGGTAAAACTCCAGGACCTCTTGGAGACCATATCTCAATTAAGGATGGCTATCCTTAACACGACACCATCACAACCTCGTCAGGTACCCGAAACCTCTCCAAGTATTACCGCATATCCTATGTTGCTGGCCGTGAATAGTGGGCGTCACCCAACGGTGGTTGAGATGGGTATCCTTGGCACCACTCTCACAGACACCATTGTAGATGGAGGGTCCGGAGTAAATGTACTTCCGGAGGAGACATGGAAAAAGTTGGGGAAACCCACTTGTGGCCTCCGACATTCAGCCTGTTGGGAGCGGACCAACACGACATCAAACCCATCGAAACCCTCATGGCTCAATGCGTGATGATTGGGACACAACCCTTTGTGCTCGACTTTGTGGTGATCCCACTAAAGAAAAAGGGGTATGATGCTATTTTGGGACAAGGGTGGCTCACCTCAGCGAAGGTGAACCACAATTGGAAGCAGAACACACTCACCATGGAGACTGTCGGGAGGGAGTACGTGATTGATCTCCGCACGCAAATGGTGAGCGAGGAGTTAGCATCTTCGGACTCAGAATTCGAAAGTGAGCAATTGAGAGAAGACAGAGGGCAAAGAAGAATGGAGCCCAATGACGAAGGGGTGTTGGAGTTGGAAGAATGTTCTGGGGATGATGGAGATTCAATGAATGGTCTTTGTAATTGGCAAATGGAAGATTATGAGTTCTTCACACCATCTTGTAACATGCTAAGCATTAGGGAGGAGGAAGCCACCCCCGCATACCAGGAGGTAAAATTAAAGGGGAAAAACCTCGGTGATGACGGTTAGAACCCCGTGGCTGTAGCCTTCAAAATCTTTATTCTCGTTCTTCTAATTTACGGGCGAGAGACCGTGGTTCCTATAGAATTTATGGTTCCAAGCATTGGGATCGCCATTGAAAACAGACTCAACGACATGGAAAGCTTGAGGGAGCGACTGCACACTCTCAATAAGTTAGATGAAAGAAGAATAATAGCCCAATGGGCAACTGAGGTTGCACAACAACGGAGAAAATACAAACACCTTCGTCGGATGAAGTTTACACACGGTTGGTATTGAAGTTTAATGGGCGAAAGAAAATTAAACCTAGCAAATTCAAAGCAAAGTGGCTAGGCCCATATAAAATTCGGGAAGTTGTCGCGAATGGGGCGGTGAAGTTATGGACGAACGGTTAGGAGATTTCGGACGCGGTCAACAGGTCGAAGCTAAAAATACATCATGAACGGTGAGATGGCGTCGACAGAACCAGCCAGGGGAAGGTACGCAATTTACAAAATTGAAAAAAAAAAATTGGAAAAAAAAAAGTTGATTTTTTTTTTTTGAAAAAAGGTGAAAAATCCGTACGACACTGTACCGTACGGTCTGTGACTGTATGGATTTGTACAGGCAATTTTTTTTTTGAATTTTTTTTCTGTAAAAAATAGAATAAAAAATTAAAGAGTCCGTACGACCGTACAGAAAATACAAAAAGTGAGGACATTGTCATACGGGAAACACTCAGAGGCTATTTAAAAGACCGTAAGACCGTATGACAGTTTGCATTGTTTTGTTTACACCATACGGCCGTTTGCATTAATTTTTGCACCGTACAGATGGAGAAATTGGTGGTTCATACAACCGTACGGAAAATACAACAGCTACAGAAAGATAATACCGTACGACCACAAGGAGGGAATAGGCGTTACAAGTGAATTCTCATTTCCGTACGGACAACCATAATTACTCGGAGGGAAGGGACCGTACGGACGTATGACAAACTATAGTAGCCTCAGGAATATTGTTGCAGCCGTACGACACGATGTACAGGTGGTTTTAATTCAATGTTGTATAAGGTGTAGCTTCCAGTTAGGGAAATAGTAAATTTCGAAGGGCCAGTTGGGAAGAGTTGCAAAGAAAGAGCACCATATGGTTTTGAATAAAGTAATAGTTATTAACGACGTTACAATTGAACAAAGGAAATGGTTAAGGATTCGGCTGGCAAACAAAGTTGGAGAAAACAGTTGGAGAACATGGACAAGGAAGCTAAGGTACTACGAAGGTTGCAGGCGCCATGGATGCTGGGAGTTCGAAAAAGAAAGCAACAGACTCGACGGAGGCAGTGATTGCGCACACCGTCATTAGTTGACTTGGTAGCTGGAGGGTGTCAGATAGTAGTGGGAGGGTGTCGGATGGTAGCCCGAGGGCGATGGATGGCTCAAGCCCTCAGGGACTTGACTTGTAGTAGGAGTGCCCGACTGCCTTTGGAGAGTGTTTTGCGCAAGGGTTGTGGCCTGGTGTGGACAAGAGGTGTTTAAAAGAAAGTATCCGGAGGCCAAGCACTTGAAGGCCATTGCTGGCCGTATGAAGCAAAGAAGAGAAAGTAAACTTAGTGCCAGACAATCGTCCAGGTAGTTAGGGAAAGACAAACGGATATATTCACATTCTCTTAAAAAAAAAACGACGACAATTAAAGAACAGTTCACAGTGAGTAGCATATGGTACCGAAGGGAAGGACATAACTAGGTAGTGAAGAAAGCATAGTTATTAGCCATTTGCATAGGCACCGTCAGAGAGTATGGCATCAGACGAAAATCACGAGAACAGTGTGTGCCATGGACTTTTGTGTTGGTTTGAAGGTGCTAATGCGCCTGGGGCGCTGCCCTAGGACCCTGCCGAGGTGCTGCCCCTCGACTCTGCTGGGGGCATTGCCCCAGACCCCCATTTTATTTTTGAGGCACACTACAACCTAGAGTTTGGGGTACCAATGCAGTCAGGGTAAGCGTTGGGTTTGTTCTGCACGGTGAGAAAGCAGTTTGAAGCTAAGCGTTGGAGGAGAAGCCATAAGCTGCCGAGGGAGATGGATTTGGAGGTTGTGAACACAGAGTTGAGCAAATGAGACCCAAAGATGCTGCAGGCATGGATTATCTATGCGCCAGTGGTGGCGAGAGAGGTAGAAGGGTACTACGCTTTGAGGCACTCAGAGTATGTCTCGGCTGGACACGAGGCTGCCGTGATGGATGCACAGAGAGCTTGGGAGAAGCTGACCACTAGGTTGGAGGCAGTAGAGTGAGACTTGGCTACGTGTACCCAGTAGTTGGGTGTGGAGAAGGCGGCTATTGAGGACAAATTGGCTACGGAGGCAGTATCATTTGAGCAACAAATTTGCAGCACTTGGTAGAGGCTGAGACTGAGCAACATGTTTTGATTCTTGTATGCAGTTGTCCATCATTCCTATTTTTTTGTTCCCGTCTCGGGCATTTTGTTGTTGTCGTCCGGAGACTTTTCTTTAGGGGGGGATGACCGTAGAGTTTACTTTATGTTGTGTTAGGGGTTAGTTATATTATGTGTGTTTCGACGGTACTTAGTTACTACCGGACGGCGGTTGGGAATGGGTGGTGACGTTTGGTCACACCCCTTCGGGTTTTATATAAGCAATGTACTTTCTCTTCGTAGAGATGATAATATAATAGTGACTATTATGGAAGCAAGCAAGTTACGAATCATTAATGAAAGCTTTGGTATTCTTTGATCTATCTTATGTCATTTGTATTCCCTGTATAAGGTCTATGCATCAGTAAACCAAATTACCCCAGCGGGTAAACAAGGTGCTATTATCAAAAGACTAATGATTCAGTGTTTTAGTTTTTTTATGCTTTCAAAATTGCTAATTTAAGGCAGAAAGCTATCTTGTGGGTCACAACATCAATTCTTTTGAAGATCAAAGGTTGGTGCATGTTCCCAAAGTGTCAGCTGCATATGTGATGGAAAATCATATTAATCACCCTATTAGTGACAGTTGAATCCTAAATGTTAGATTTATGCATTTAATAGGGATACTACATAGATGTTGAATTTGGAGCTGGAAGGAAGAAGGCCCTATGTAAGAACCCCTGCTGGCTCTAACTTTCAACTTGGAAGTTTGAGATTTTGTCAAACACTTTGCATGCGAACTAATAAGTCTGTTTCACTAATAATCTGATTTTCAATGAGAAAAAACTTGCAAACAGCTATGTAATATTATTCAAATTTGCTTAATATTGAACATGGCATTATGTCAAATACTTAGCTCACTTAAATCAAATTTAAATCTCTAACTTCATACAAACATAGAACAGACATTTAGACAAACACTTGGCAGATTTATCTTTCTGAAAATGCTCTAGACTTTTCATAGACATTCTGTCATACAGTTGGCATACAATTTTAATTATTGACACTTAAGAGTTGAAATATTGACAATGATTGAACCTGATATTTAACGAAGCCTTGAAATATTATTCCAAATTGATTTGCAACTGCCACGATGAAAGGAGTCCAGCTGGTTGGCTAAGTTAGTGACTGAATTGTTGTTCCAAACCCCACACGTGCCAACCAAATGCTGGGCATCACCTTCCCAAATCCCACGCAGCTCACAAACAGAGAGCGGCTGCCATTAATTCACTTCCAAAATGCAGGTCTAGAGGCTGCGATATGATTCCTATCTGTCTCTCTATTCCCTGTAAATAATCTGAATGTAAACTATGATTAAAATCCTCAAATTCATGACCATTAATCTCGATTTAAAGCACATTGATAGCCCTGAATGAACCATCCACTTGCACAATTCACTGGCATAAATCTGCCAATTCAAAGTGCAAACAATGTTGGTAGAATTCTCAATGTTAATATTATGGCCTTTACGGCTAAGATCAACATTATGCTTTGCATAAATAAGGACAATTAAGATAATAATAAATGTTAATATATTGTGGAAATATATTTATTATTATCTTACCTTTGATTAATTAAATAATATATATATAGAACAATTTGTAAATAATAATAAATAAAAGGTATTTATTATTATTAAATAACAGACTTGAGGGCCCAAGTTGGCTACCTTGGAGAGGTATGTCTTTTCTATCCAAGCTCTTATATATATCCGATTCTTGGAAGGAAGAAGAATATCAAAAACATAACATATGTCTTCCTCCAAGAATCGAAATCCACCATTAGCAAATTCTTAGAGTGCGAAATGCATCTACCATTGTGGTGCGAAATATAACAGACTTGAGGAACGAATTCAGGGGTTTGAATTAGTGAGTTCTAGGGCAGAAATAAGAAGCGAATTTGGGCTGGTTGTAAGGGCGAATTGGAGCAAATCGCAGCAGCCCTAGAAGGTCGAATTGAAGCAAATCGCAGCAGCCCTAAAAAGGATGAATTAGGGCAGAATTCGTGCAGATGCATAGAGCGAATTCAAGCTGGTGCGAATTCCAGCAGTATGCATATATGATGCCTTTAAGAACACTTAAAGTGCAGATTGATTACAGTGTTTAAAGTGCAGATCATAGGACAGATCTGAGGCAATCTTAAGTTCAGATTGATGACACTTTGGAGCAGAATTAAAGAAGCCCTAGGTGGGCTAACTCGGGTCACATTCAGAGGGAGTCGAAGGATCAACTTTGAAGTCTCCTAAGTCTGATTTCAGAGATACTATCCGGGTACTATCTCTCCTTTGTGATTATTTTTCTTTATATCCTGTGCTTAGTTGTTGAAAGACCTCTATAGATTGTATTTTCCTTGCTATAATCTGAAAATATTAACACTCAATTCTACAAGATCAGATCTTTCTGCAAACCCTTGGTTCTCTCCTTCACAAAAGAATCACCCAAAATCAATAACCTGGAATGAAGTTCGATTTTCGTCTCAAGGCTTTTATAATTTCCCAAAGGCAAATTGGACCCGAAGCTTCATTTTAACATCTCACATAACTTAATGCATATCTTGGCCATAACATTTGAAATATGATCTATAATTATATCCCTCCAAAATAAGGCGCCATTATTCAAAGTTAGAGAAATAAACATTTAATGCATCAAGGATATCTTATAATAAGCTTTACTTAATTATTAATTAAGCGTAAATTAATAATTATTAAACCAATAATTAACTTATTTATTCCTCCAAGTGCTCAACTTCGAATCCAAATGCACACTGCCCGAACCAAACGCCTAAGCCTCTGCCAAAAATAACAACTGGCTAAAATGACTTACTATAAATAGTAACTCCCCCAAACTGACCCAACCAACGAATGAGTTCACCACCATGCATACCATGAGTCCGGGTGCCCTTGCCAGATATAGAAACTCCTTTACAAGGACTTACTATAAATAGTAAATTACTAAATAACTGCTCCAGTCAACGATACTGAATCTCAACACTGCCACGAAGCTATTCAGGTGCCCTGCTAAAGATGGAAACCCCGACTTCCTAAAATAGTCACTTACTATAAATAGTAAGTGTGCCGATCTGACTGAAACAAAGAGCAGTCTTGAACATCCCTAAGCACTGGAGTGGGAATCGGCCTCTGGCTCTGCCAACTGGACCCTCTGAACAACTCCATTAGCCTATGAGGGTCAGGAAATAGGCTAATCCTTTGAAAGTTGACATTCACGAAAAAGGGGACATTACACCCTATATGGTGTTTCATTTTCTTTTGGGGGGATCATTATAAACAAAAGGGGGTAAAGCTCTTTGCTCTTGTTTAAATTGGTAGACCTTGAGTTGGAACTCATTCAAGAGTCTAGACCTATGACCTTAGTGGGTACATGCTAGAATGGACTACGAAAAATATGAAATCCAAAAGGAAATTTGGTCATCAGAGCTGGCCCAATATTGAGAAGAGGCGTCAAGTGAGCGATGATTCAAGCATGCACATCAAAATATTTGCTATCCCTTGAAACCTCTTCTACCTTGTGAGAGTTTCTATTTTTTTTTTCAGTGTTTGAAAATTTAAAAAAAATGCAAAATGGGGTAGAGCATTTTTATTAGTTGAAAGGTATGCCCTCATAGATTTTTGCAAGTGGCGTATAGAACACCAAAATCCAGCCAGCAACATCAATTTGTCCTATTGACCTACCTCTAGCTTATGACTTTGTTTTGGTTGCCTAACAACATCTCCATGTGCCTCTTGGAACTTTCTGACACTTAGGATTTTGATGTTTTTTTGAAAACAGGGATATACTCCCAACTATGGGGAAGAATATTTTGTTTGATAATGTTATTCCTGACTACGGGGAAGAATATTTTGTTTGCTAATGTTCTATGACGTCGACCCCTATACCCTAGGTGGCCCCTCTCTAAGCCCTACTTTGTCACAAGGGAGATGTTATTTTTTGGGCATAATGTGTCAAAATTGGGCAATTGAGATATCATTAGAAGCTATTTTGCGTACTTTGTAGTGGTGTAGTTTATTGTTATTGAATTTAAGCCATCCTTTTCTACTTCTGAGCGCACAATTTTTCACCTATATCCCCAATTTTTGTCTCTTGCGACACTGGAAAGGTATTTTAAAGCTTTTCATATCTATCATTGCACTTAAAAAAATAAATCTTAGGCATTTTTTAATTCAGTTTGTTGCTATTTCACATTATGATTAATTCCCTGGATGTCTTAGCACTTGAAAATGATTTGCTTGCATGAGATGAATTCATTTGATCTGCTTTACATGCATGGAGTTTGTTGATCTGTGATCAATCATTTGGGCAAGTATCATGTGTTTTTGTGTTCATCCTTTTTTGGTCATCTTGGAAAAGGATAACTATAGGTCTTGGAAAAATGACATCTTGACACATCTCAAGTGGCTTAATCTTTTGGCTTATCTGTTTGGACTCATACTTGCACTAAACACACGAAGAAGTAGATCAGCTTGGGATATTATTGACAATAATGTTGTAGGAGTGATTTGTTTAAGTGTTGATCATGACTCTATGTGTGCTATATCGGAAATTGATTATCCCTACAAATTTTGGACTCAATTTTGGGAGATCCATGGAGACCCTTATATCTCACCATTCTTGTCTTGCTGCAAATTGTCTCATTCCCCTTGATATTATCAAATCCTCTCTTGATTAAGGGTGTTCATATGCTAAACAATGTATATGGATTGTGTGATCAAATGAGACAACCTCAAGGTTCTTTATTGTGGACAGTCACTTAGTAATAATGATGTGATATGTTGGTTATCACAAAGGGACTTACACTGTTCAATCAATGGATATCAACTTGACTTTAACTATTTCCAACCAAACAAATTGCAAGGGAAAGGGTTAAGAAACCTACTCTACTCCTAGAATGCAAGAGATGATGAATGCCTTTGTGACTCTACTAGACTTAATTTAGCCATCGACATCAACCAAGCTAGTGTGATCTCCTAAGGTAGATGTAAGATGTTCAAACTATCACCATTCCGTTAACACCATCCATTGATGCATATCAATGTGCAAGCAATAATCAAAGTAAAGCTCATAATTATGCCAGTCGACCACGCAAGGCAAACTTACATTCAACAAGCAGCTAGTGGTTTGGTCTAAGTGAGTTCACCAAAGATGCATCCAAAATATCTTTCATTCAACTAACACTATTTTAGTCAACATGAAATGAAATCCTAAACTAAGTGAGGAAATGTAGAAACCGTGTAGTACTTCAAAGAAACACAAGTAATCCACCATGAAGACCAACAATGAATTAGCAATTACTTTGATAGTATTATGGTAACAATTTTAACAAGTCTCCTCTCCTACTCTACTCTATTCTTAATGTTACAAATGAGGAGGCCTTCGCCTTTTATAGTTGCTCAATTACAATGAAGGGCCAAGATCAATTCAAGATCAAGGGCCAAGATTAACCCATTACAAACCCTAATTAGGGTTGCCACACTATCATCCAATTACATGAAGGCACCACCCTGTGGGCCAATAAGAAAATTACAATGCTTTTGAGAGCCAATTAGAAAATAGATTAGGTAGAGGCACTAGATGCCTTCCACATGTACATTTGGCATAATATGATTGAATGTGCTTGAACATGTGTAACTGGAGCCTTTTGATTGGTTGAAGACAAATGGGCGCCACCTCAACATCCTTATCTCATAGGCTTGATCAATTCTTTGATGATGAGAAAATATCTCTTGATTCTTAATATTATCAAGCCTCCAATTGTGATGACATATTCCCAAATTGCTTCATCTTCTCAAATTTTCTCCATCTTTCATTTGGAAATTTTCTCATTTCATTTGCTGGTTTTGGAAATCTTGATTTTTTTTGGCCATGACCTTGATCTCTTTGAAGTGATGAAGTCCTTCATGTAGCTGGATCCTTCAAATTGAACTTGGATTTCCGTAGGAAATTCATGTTGATGATGATTTTCTTTCACTTGTAGGCTTGCAAATTTGTTCTTTCTGCTCGTTCTTTGCTTTCTTGAACTCCATCTTGATGTTGGTCCTGAATTTGCATTTTCAACTTTGAGCATCATCCTTCTTGCCCACGAGCATCTTCACCTTGTTCTTGATCTCAAACCACCTCCTTGTTTGAAGTTTTGAGCTTGACTTTGTAGCATCCTTTTTTGTTGGCGTGATGATTGAGGATTTGCATACCATCCATGTTCTGATCTTCTAAATTGCTCCAATGAGTGAATCTCGATTCAACCTTCCCTCCCTCATAGTTACCTTGCAAAAACAAAAGAGAGATTGCATTAGGCTTACAAAATGATAAGTATAAACAATATTAAGGAATATTGAAAGCCTACATTATATGAAATTACATCTAGATTTGCTTTAAATCAACCTTTCTTCAAGACAAGGTGGCTTCACCGTTTCAATTTTCTCAAGATTTTCATCAGCATGTCGTACAAAACATTACCTTGCTGGCTGATGTCTAAAATCTGAATGCTTAGTTTTGATTTCAAAGTTGATTCTACTTGAATTTCAGACTCTCCAGGGTCTGATGTTTTCTTGTTTCTACCCAGATTTCTCTTTTTAGCATACTTCAATTCTGATTTTGTTTATTTTTTAAGCCCAGATCGCGTTCTCTTTGCAAGCTTCAAATTTTGATTTCTTGTAAAATCAGAGATTTTGCCTTCTAAAACCCTCTTCAAAATCAACTTTCCAATCATGAAATCGCTGCCCCCTTGTGATAAAATCGTTGTCCTCTTATGGTGAATTCGACCTGCTCATGGAGAAGAGAAATGATATGATGTAAAATGAAATCAACTCCCTCCATTATATAGGCGGCTTAGGATGAAAAGGGATGCCTTTTGGTTGGGCCGACCTTTCCTTGTTTGGCCAATCAAATTGATTTGAATTAACCTTTCAATCCTCTTTGGAGAGGCCGACTTACTCAATTGGCAGCATTTCAAAATTTGTTAAATTACCATTTAACATTTGTTATTGGGTCGACCTGAATTGATTTGCCATTTTTTATTTCCTTTCAGCATTCATTGATTTTCTTTCAGGCACTCACCAATCTGATTTTCCTTCATGCCTAGGGCGGAAATTTTGGGATATCGATATTAGCAATCCTGACAATGGGCGGATTCCACCATGTGTCGGGATTATTTTTAATTCTCTCCTGACTTTAAAAGTGCTTTTCTTACACTCAAGTTCATTTCATGGTTGATCAACATAGTTTTGGGCAGCAATTTGTATTTGGAGTTTATCTCAACTTGATCTCAATCATTTTTGTTCAACAAAATCGATCATTTTCCTTCAAAATTCATCAAACTTGCTTCCAAACTTCATTTTTCATCATTCTAATCTGAGTAGAGGTGAAAACCCATCATCAAAATACCATTATGGATGGGCGGGTTTTTTGGATTCTTAGGATTTTCAAGGGGCAGAAATATCGAGATTTGGAGATTTCGGTGGAACACAGATTTACTACTAAGAGGGGGGGTGAATTAGTAGTAAATAAATCATAAACTCTTATCCAATTTAACTTCTAATTACTTCTACTTTGTATATTGAAGTGAAATTATCAAACTGAAAACTGAAAAGAGCATCACAAGGTAAGAACACAATGCACACGAATATGACTTGGAAACCCAGTGAAGGAGGGAACCACGGTGAGAATTTGCTGCTAAGATCTACTGTCCTAATCCAGCCTCACAAATATGAGTCCAATTACATTCCTTGTAGGGCATCAACCCAAGGAGTCACTTAACACCTCTTTTCTTAAGAGCATCAACTCTTCTTTTTACATGAGCACCTACTCAGCCAGTCTAAGCACCAACTCAGACACAAAATTACAAGCAAATTTTTAAAACAGGTTATATCTCAGCCTATACTTTGAAGCATATACACTTTCTGATTTCCCTTAAGTAATCTGATTACTTCCTTGCACAGTGACTTTAGTTCTGAGATATTTATTTTGTAGGCTGAACAAAGTAAGATAGGTAAAATCTGAATATGAAAGCAAAACAATTGTTAATTTCAATTTCAACAGCCCTCTTCGCAATCTGCAAATTAACTTCAAAACACTAATGCCAACTGAAGTAAAATTAATCTGAAAATAATGCCTCTGTGCTGGTAGGATCTTGTTAAAAGTTTAGAGCAGATTTTAATGCAAAACCAAATGAATCAATTATAATTTATACCTGTTTGTACGTTTCTTCAAGTATGAAGTCTTTTCTTTTGTGCAAGTGATTCAATTCCTCTTACTGCTATCCTCTGTCAATTCTATGCACACTGCCACTGATAGTTTATTGACTCCAACCAACACTGTTATATGTATACACAACACTGTTTTAGAATATGACTGTTCAATGCATCATGTATCATTTACATCTCTTATGCACACTTTCAGAAAAAGAAAACTTGAATTATATTGACCGCTGAGCACTCTTAACACACCTTCATAAGTGACTTTCGAAGGTTTACAAACATATTTATAATCCACGAAAAACAGTAGAATTAGTTTTCTATTAGTTCCAAACTGTTTGGAATGGTTTAGAATTACAAACATTTTTTTAAAAATAATCACATCTTTGAGTATTCAATGGACCCAATAAACCTCAACTGCATTTCATGAATACGTGTATTTCTTCAGCTGTTTGAACAATGTTTTTGTTTGTTTTAGTTAACGACAACTTTTGATTCCGAATAAGACAAGGCCATACCGTTTCTCATCTCCACGTGTTTCAAAAACTGCCGCAACTCCCAAACGAAATTTTCATATACCCAACACTTATTGAGCTAGCATACAAGCAGGCAGCACTCCAAATAAAGTTGGCTTCTCAATATCATCAATATACTTTTATAGAACCCGACAAATGTATAACTGCTCATTATTTTAACGACGATCTCTATCAATTTATGTTGAAACATTATTTCACAACCCAAGTCCCCTGCTCAACCAGTAGTATTCGTCTGTCTTTCAACGACTGATTTTTATAGTTTATCGAATCGTTTCTGTGATAAATATAGCACTTTAGCAAAGTTTTGACTCCGTTATGTTAATGTTATTGTAGCTATGGCCAGATTCCTTCAAGCCGACATAGATAACATAAAGGTTATGATAATATAATTATTGTGATTCATAATATAATAATTATATTTTGATAATATAATTATTTTATTATTATTGTGAGATATTATAATTATTTTATTATTATTGGGAGATAATATAATTATATTATTATTATGTGATAATATAATTATATTATATAATTATTATACTATATAATAATTATTATATTATATAATTAGATAATAATAATTATATTATATAATATAATAATTAGTCTCTTGGAAGAGTGGTGTCCCTTGGTGAAGGGGCACCGCAAAAGGTATAAAGGAAAATTAATCTTCCTATCTTGAAGATAGAGACAACACACATAATCTGCCTTATTGTATAAGCAGTGCTCGGGGGAAACGATAGTATATCGTTTATGGTTGGGAGGGCAATGAGTCATTGCCCGTGGTGAATCGAGCACACCCTGAAAACAACATGGTATTAGAGCGGGAAGAGCTCTAGGAAGGGTCTGAAGAGTGACAACACGAGTGCTTGGTTGTGGTAGAATATGATAGGGAAGAAATTGTGAGAAGTCTTCTCGACAAATAACAGTTGGGTAATGCCGCAGAAGACCAAGGAAGGACTGCTCTTCATTTAGCATGTTGTTACACAGATGATGTAAGCATTGTTGAGATGATCCTTCAATACGGTGGTAAACGGGATGTTCGGGACAAGGAAGGCTGCCTCCCCCTCCTCATGCAGTGGAGAGTGGAAAAGAAGATATTGTTGATGTGCTGATTGAGGGAATCAACGACAATATAGTGAAAGACCTGGTCAATGTTGAGACAGACAACACAACTTTTGTGGAAGCTACTGTCTGTTGAAATATAGTTTCAATTAGATTTAATGTCTGATGGAATTACAATTAAATATAATTATATTAGTTATGTAATGCTCTGCATTAGCATTACAGTCAGATTATAATCTGGACTGTAATGTTAATGCAGATCACTCTTAATAGTTAATTATGTTTATTGTTTTAGAAACTCCTATAGATGATTAGTTAAGAGATGTTAAGTAAACTAATTATATTAGTTAGTAATTAATGGATATCATGAAGGGTCAGGATCCTCCATGTTGCTAACCCTTTGTAAATATATATGGTTGATTGGAATGAGGAATCAATCGATCACAAAGGCCATTGCTTTCCTTAGACCATCAACAAGAGCAGATTATTCACTTACCTATTCATCCATTTCCTTAACATGGTATCAGAGCCAAGTTAGGAGAAGTGAATAAGATAGCAAGCAAATAGACATCGACGATCTGCAAACCATATCTAGGGCATTGTCGATCTGCATTAATAAGTAAAGACATCGACGATCTAGGAACGAGTGATCTGCAATATAAATCGATCTGCAATATACATAGACATCGGCGATCTGTATTAGCGATCTGCATCAAGGATCATCAGCACCCGAGCATCTACAATCTCTGCGACTGTATCAAGGATAAATCAGGCAGGTACCCATTAAACTTGCAGACATTTAATCGACGACAGATTAACTTGCAGGCACTCAAATCGACGACAGAAGCTCATTAATCTACAAACATCTAAATTGACGATAGAGACTCAGATTATTCCAGTTATCA
>MU226853.1:2652448-2665465 GCA_018584345.1 Thuja plicata | reverse complement strand
ATTACTTGTTGTGTAATAACCATATCATGGCTAGACAACATTAAGTTGTTGGTTTCAAATTGTCATGATGTGTTCCGGACTGTATTATGTTCATGGCTAGACAACATTAAGTTGTTGGTTTCAAATTATCATGATGTGTTCCGGACTGTATCAAATATTATGCTCATGGCTAGACAACATTGAGTTGTTGGTTTTAAATTGTCATGACTGAGAGTTTGACTTAAATTTTCTTTTACTAAGAGGGAGTGTTGAAATATAGTTTCAATCAGATTTAATGTATGATGGGATTACAATTAAATATAATTATATCAGTTATGTAATGCTCTGCATTAGCATTACAGTCAGATTATAATGTGGACTGTAATGTTAATGTAGATCACTCTTAATAGTTAATTATGTTTATTGTTTTAGAAACTCCTCCTATAGATGATTAGTTAAGAGATGTTAAGTAAACTAATTATATTAGTTAGTAATTAATGGATATCATGAAGGGTCATGATCCTCCAAGTTGCTAACCCTTTGTATAATATATATGGTTGATTGGAATGAGGAATCAATCAATCACAAAGGCCATTGCTTTCCTCAGACCATCAACAAGAGCAGATTATTCACTTACCTATTCATCCATTTCCTTAACACTGTCAGTATCTAATAAATCATTACAATCTTATTTTGATAAAGTGGACCCCGTCAAGCTTCTGCAAGAGTTTACCTTGCAAGGCAATTTAGAAGTTGTTGTAAAAGTTTTGGAGGTGGGCGCAAATCCACGTGTTGGCAATGTCGAGCAACCGAACAACTTTGCATTATGCTTCTAAGGTTAAAGATGAAAAGAAAGCATATGACTTATCTTCATTAATGCTCGACAAATGTTCAAGCGAACATATTCTATTCCTTCAATATAGAGATAGTCTACCGAACCAATTATTCTTTCACGACGATCTTGAACACAAGGTCATTCAACAACTTTACCATTGATTGGCGACATTCATACTTAGACATTGAACGGACATACATCCCTGCGATCCTCAGAAAACGTAATAACACGGTAGGAGCTTGATAATACATATGTAGACAATGATATGCTCAAAAATCTATGTGCGTGATAAACTTTTGCCGGAGTACGCAATCAAACCAATATTATTGTCATCTTCGAGGACACTACTTATCGAGCATAGCATTCAGTACAGTAGGGGTCTGGTGACTCTAAGGGAGACAAATACCAAAATAATAGAATGGAGAGAGTTCATCGGTGAAGCCACGATTTATTAAATAATCATCAACAATTTTTATCGGGCATTCTATGGAAGCAAGATATGAAGTGTTCTTTCAAAACTAAGGCTTATCCCCTCTAGTGTGATCATCTGAAAACCCTCTTTGCGGAAGTTCTTTGTGAGATATGGATACCGTAATTTATTTATGGGATTCCTTGTTACATGGTATGACTACCATCTTTGATAGCTTATTAGTAATTGTCATTGATACATATAAACAAAAGGCAATCCATGGTCAACGATAACTACTTAAGAGTTATTGATATTCTGTAAAAACAACGATGGAAGACCACCTCAGCAATAATGATCTACGCAGAGATTACATTAGAAAGAACCGATTGATATTATTGCTGAATTAAATTCATTATGATCATTGGTCGATACCCTATAAGGATTATGTACATTAAGACTAAATGGAGCGATCAAATCAGCAAACAAGAGGCATCAATGAGATATCAAATTAAGCCTAGTCAGCTCTTTCTTATGGAAGATACCATAATTCCCTAAATCAGCGATCGATATCATATTATTGCCACCCAAGGGATGTCAAAATCAATTAAATAACAAGTAAACTAAACAAATGATAATTAGTGATTATTGTAAGGCAACGATTAGTTATTAAAATTGATTTGTGTAAGCGGAGAGGTGTGATTAAGGAAGGAACATGTCAATCCCAACCAATGGATGCAAGTTGCAACTATCCAACAACAATGAGATATATAATGTGAATCGATCCCATTCTCAAGGACATCATCAAATAGTGATTATATAAATAGGTTGGGTACTAATCACATGGAAGGAGGAATATAGAGTGGCCTTCGATGATTAGAAAGATCATAAATCCGTATTTATTCATATGAAGGAATAAGAGATAAATATATATTTGCTACTCTTTAGATGGAAGAAATGATAAAAAGAAAGGAATCATATGTATCGCTGGCAAGCAGCTATGAATCAAATATTGATTACAAAAATATTATAATTAAACTTGTAAGCCTTGTTTGTGCGTTGGATGCACACAGTTACACCCCAAGCTATATCATTTAGTTGTCAGTCAGACCTGTGATGATTGCGCAGATATGTTTTCTTGCTGCCTGTTGAACATGCATACAAGAGACACAGTTGCAGTCATTAATATTGAAGGATAGGGACATATTTTCTTGCATGTAGCTCGAGTATTTGGGGCTAGCTAGATAATTGTTTTTGATGTTAAAAGATAAAAAGATTTGAGAATGCCAAAAGGCTAGGAGCTGTTAAGGAATGTAGCTTCGTTCATATAAAATCATTGTTATTGAATTATCGAGTACACATTGATATATATGTAATAATAATAATATGTATTATAATTATTATATATATCCATATAATTTATATAAGTGGATTATTATCATATTGTGATATATACATATAATTAATATTATGAGAATATAAATAAATTAATATTCATTATTATTAATATAAGTTGATATTTATTATTATTATGAGACATATAATAATAATTATGTATATTAATAATAATTACTATTTAAATGAATATATAAGTTATATTAATCTTATAGTAACTAATTATTAATAGACATGTCCCTTGAAATGAATAGACATGTCTTCTTGTCTTTGCCTTGTATAAAACCAAGAGATCGATGCATTTGGAAAACATAGATAGACAATACAACAATGCCATTACATTTGCAATCGATCCTAAAATTAACAGGAGCGACCCGTTAATTCATATGGTTGTTGCATTGTAGATTCATTGTTCAGGAAATTTGATATATGCAGTTCATGTGAAGGTTCCATCCATCATGAATGTGCGACAACTACTGATAGGCTAGAAAGATAATTTAGTTGCTATAGAGGCTATGATATGTAGCTAGTTGAAAGAGGAGATACTGCACGACAAAATCTTCTTGGTGTCAATATGAATCTGATATATAGGAAGAAATCTAGTATCTCTTATGATCCAAGTGGGCTAACATGGAAGAAGAATAACACCGAGGAAATAGAGAATTTCATAAAGGACAAGCTTCTTCTTGCTCATGATAGTAACATGTGTGTTTCACTTGGTCTTGAGTGCTTTACTTGTCGTGAGGCATATAATCCTAAGTTTATGTATATAGGATACAGTTTTTGCACAAGACGGATCAAGAAGTATAAGGACGATGAGAGATTACATAGCTTGACACATCCCTTGAGGAAGTCACGCAAGCTGAAGAATGGAGACAACTTGTTGCCTTAGGACTAAGTTAGTGGCACATATATGTAGACATCACTCGAAGAGGAAGAGCCTATCTATTTTTTCAAGAGGAGGAATTAACATTCAAAGGGAGTTTGACAAACCATTAGAGGCAACCTTGGACGAGGAGGTTAGAAGGTTGATATCAGATTCAGAGGGAGTCTGACATTTCATCAGAAGTAACCTTGGATGAGGAGGTAAGAAGGTTGATATTTGTTTCAGAGGGAGGCACATCACCATGAAGATCTACTTAATGCATTCTTCTCTGCAAGAGAAGTTTGAGGTGCAAGCCCTTGTAGCATTTTTCTCTAAGACAGAGAAATTTGAGGTATCAGCGCTTGTAGCATTTTTCTTTGAGATGGAGAATTTGAGTTATCAGCCCTTATAGCATTTTTCTTTGAGACGGACAAATTTGAGTATCAACCCTTGCATGCATTTTTCTCTGAGACGGAGAAATTTGAGGTATCAATCCTTGTAGCATTTTCAGCCCTTGTAGCATTTTTCTCTGCGATGGAGAAATTTGAGGTATCAGCCCTTATAGCATTTTTCTTTGAGTCGGAGAAATTTGAGGTATCAACCCTTGTATGCATTTTTCTTTGAGACGGAGAAATTTGAGGTATCAAACTTTGTAGCATTTTTCTTTGAGACGGAGAAATTTGAGGTATCAACCCTCGTAGCATTTTTCTCTGAGACGGAGAAATTTGAGGTGTCAGCCCTTGTAATGCATTCTTCTTTGTGAGGGAAAAGTTTGAGGTGAAAGCCCTTGTTCCACCCTTTGGGAGTAGCTATCGTGGATCCACCATCTGGGAGTAGCCATGGCGGATGTCATTTGAGAAAATCCATGACTTAGCACTTGTGTTTATTCACCCTCTGGGAGTAGCTATGGTGAACGCCATGATGAGATGACGACATCACGTTGAATGATTCTGTAATGGGTACTTGTGCTCATTTATATTTCCATTCATGGGAGTAGCCATGATGGACCCACCCTCTGGGAGTAGCCATGGTGGAGGTCATGTGAGTGATTCCATGACTAGACACTTGTGTTGAGTCACCCTCTGGGAGTAGCTATGGTGACCGTCATTGTGAGATGATGACATCATTTGAGTGATTCCGTGAACACTTGTGTTTGTTTGCATTTCCATTCATGGGAGCAGCCATGATGGAGCCACCCTCTGGGAGTAGCCATGGTGGACATTACTCTCTGTAACTCAGATATTTGAATAGATCCTCCCTAGCTATGAGGGAGTGTTGAAGATAGCGTCCGGAGGATGCATCTAAGACATCTAATTGTCTCAAGTGATACATTGCATCACTTGAGATTATGATTGATTATCTATTTGGCATGATTGATTATCTATGAGAACCAAATATTGTGAAGGATTCCTCACTAGCTAAGAGGGAGTGTTAATGTTATTGTAGCTATGGCCAGATTCCTTCAAGCCGGCATAGATAACATAAAGGTTGTGATAATATAATTATATTGTATAATTATTATATTATATAATAATATAATAATGATTATATTATATTAATAATATAATAATTAGTGTCTCTTGGAAGAGTGGCGTTCCTTGGTGAAGGGGCACCACAAAAGGTATAAAAGGAAGATTAATCTTCCTCTCTTGAAGATAGAGACAACACACAATCTGCTTTATTGTATAAGCAGTGCTCAGGGAAACGATAGTATATCATTTATGGTTGGGAGGGCAACGAGTCATTGTCCGTGGTGAATCGAGCACACCCTGAAAGCAACACGTTATTCTCTTGTGACAGGCACGACAGATGAACACTAAGCTTTAACCAAAGTATCGGCTCTTGCTCCATTTTGGTAAATATTATACAGGATATCACCATCACATACAGTCTCCAGAAATTGTCGTTTGTAGTAAAATTTTTATACTGTTCATTGCTGAAGATAGCATACAGAAGCCCAAGATTATGGAATACAAATATCTACATATATACACAGTCTTCAATCTGTGCAGTCCTATAGGTAACACGTGGAACATCTTCTGCTGTCAAGGTATCACATATTACTGTCATTTAAAAATAACATCCTTTGCTGAAGATACATTTCATTTTTGTTTGAATACATAAATAGATAAACAGATCTTAACATCAATGACACACAATATGACTAAACTCTAACAATCTCCCCGTCATTGATGACATGGCAACATGTAACACCATGAAATCCTGAACAAGCAATATGAAAAATCTGATCAAAGAATATGAAATCTGATCAAACACCTTCAACATGACATTTGAATTACACCACAAGACAAACACCTGCAAGGTATCACAACATTTCTCCCCCTTGACATCAATGACAAGGGGATGGGGTATCAAAGATAAAAGCAATAAAATACTCCCCCTATGCACAAGCTTCGATGTAAAAGATAAGTGTGGCAAAGCCACAACCCCAAGCCTTTGACAAAGGGCTTCAAAAGTAGCTGTAGGAAGAGGCTTTGTAAAAATATCAGCCAACTACTGTTTAGTGTGAACATACGCAAGGCAAACCTCACGATCAACAACCCTTTCTTTCAAAAAATGATATTTAATAGAGATATGCTTAGTGCGTGAATGAAGAACATGATTTTTCTAAATGTTAATAGCACTAGTGTTATCACAATAAATAGGAACTGGACCATTAAATACCACCTTCAAATCTGTGAGAGTTTGCTTCATCCATAAGACTTGTGTACAACAGGCAACAACAATAACATACTTAGCCTCCGCTGTAGACAAAGTGACAAAATCTTGTTTCTTACTCAACCATGCAACCAACCT
This sequence comes from Thuja plicata, assembly GCA_018584345.1. Taxonomy (NCBI): domain Eukaryota; kingdom Viridiplantae; phylum Streptophyta; class Pinopsida; order Cupressales; family Cupressaceae; genus Thuja; species Thuja plicata. The sequence goes on along the minus strand of MU226853.1, from coordinate 2,659,168 downwards.
GTTTCCCAATAGAAAGGCGCCACCACTAGTGCTGCGTCAATCATCAACACAACCCGACTAGTCGACATCAGTATATGCTGTCAATGTAAAATCATTAGAACGGGGATACCATAAACCAAAATCAATAGTACCCTTTAGATACCTGAATATTCTTTTAATTGCATTAAGATGAGAAACCTTAGGAGAGGCCTAAAACTGAGCAACCGTACAAATTGCTTGCATTAAGTCTGGTCTAGATGCTATTAGATACAATAAACTACCAATCATAGACCTGTATTCTGTTGATCTAGTGGCGAAAGAATCATCATTCTTACTTAGTTTACAACTTGTGACCATTGGTGTACTAACCGATTTGCAGTCCTCCATCTGAAACTTTTTGAGCATTTCCTTGGTGTATTTAGTTTGTGATAAGAATATGTTTGTATCCAACTGAGAAACTTGCAATCCAATAAAATAAGATAACTCTCCTAACATAGACATTTCGAATGCTGACTACATTTGATTAGCAAAATCTTTACAAACTTCATCATTCCCACCAAACATAATATCATCCATGTAAACAACTACAACAAATACCTGATCTTCAATTGATTTGAAATATAAATTGCTTCTTGCATTACCTCTGTGAAAACCCTACGGTAAAAGGTGTTGATCAAGCTTGGAGTACCAAGCCCTAGGTGCCTGTTTAAGACCATACAGGGACTTTTTGAGTTTGCATACATAGGCCGCTTTACCTGCACACACACAACCTTCTGGCTGTTCCATATAGACTTCCTCTTTTAAAAACCCATTCAGAAAAGCCGATTTTACATCCATCTGCCAAACCTTAAAGTCTTTATACATTGAGAATGCCAAAAACATGCGTATAGCTTCTAATTTGGCTACAAGAGCAAATGTTTCATCGAAATCAACTCCTTCAATTTGGGCATAACCCTTACATACCAGTCTAGCTTTGTTTCTAACAATTTTATCATCTTCATTTTGTTTATTTCTAAACACCCATTTAGCACCAATAACGTTTTTATCTGATGGTCTAGGAACTAACTCCCAAGTGTCATTTTTCTCAATTTGAGTTAATTCTTCTTTCATTGCATTAATCCAGTTATCATTTGTGCTAGCTTCTTTGTATGTTTTAGGTTCCATTTCAGAAATCAAAGACCTATAGGCTTCTTCATTATAATATTTAACAACCTTTTTCCTTGTTTGAATCCCATCATCTTTATTTCCTATTATTTGTTGTTCAGGATGATTTTTTTTAACAAACTTAGAAGGATTCTTTTCACCAATATTTTCAAAAGAAATTTCACTAGCATTTTCTGAAAATGTTTCATCATCATCATTAGAAGCATTTGTTGTAGGATTATTTTCATTAGAATCATTGGAAGGAGTAGAGTTACTTTCAATCACATTATCTGTAGTAACAATAGAGTCTTTAGAGTTGTCTTTGTGTAGTTTCTCATCATTTTTAAATTTTTTTACATTAACACATTCAACTACTCTCTTCAATCTATTGTTATAACATTTACAAGCTTTACTGTGAGTTGAGTAACCAAGAAACAAACCTTCATCACAACGGTAATCAAAACTACTTAAACCTTCCTCTTCTCTTTTAATAAAACATTTTCTTCCAAAAACTTTAAAGTATTTAACGGAGGCAGGCTTACCATACCATAACTCATATGGAGTTTTCTTACTGTTTGGCCTTAGCTGTACCCTGTTGAGAACATAGACTGCTGTGTGCATTGCTTCCACCCAAAACCCGTCAGAAAGTTTTGCCTCATTCAGTAGAGTTCTTGCCATTTCCTTGACTGTTCTGTTTCTTCTTTCAACTACCCCATTTTGTTGAGACATTTTGGCTGCAGAATATTGCCTTTTTATTCCATGCTCTTCACAATAAGTAACAAATTCATTAAAAAGAAATTCGCCACCTCTATCACATTGTAATGGCCCATGTTCGCCCTATGATATTTGGGACTTAATTCTTATATTTCAATTGCAATAAACTTCTTTTATGTTTATAATCTGTACTTAATTCTTCAGAGTGTGTCGTCCCATGACTCCTCAAAGCTCATGATTGGCTATAACATATTCTCTACGTAGAGTCCAATCCTCCAAATGAAAGTCACCATGGAATGATATCACCTACAACTACAGAGATTATTCATGCCACCATATTGAATATGGATGTCGTAGTATAACTTCTCTGTCTAACGATGCTTATGGCAACTGTCCAGATCAATGTAAGATAAACACTATTGTGGCAGGGATCAATCTGAATATATAAGGAGATAGTATATATATATTATACTGATCGGGATAATGATAAGGAAATTTGATATATGTGTGGCACCTATACAATACAACCCAATCGCTATTATAGTGATCTGCAATGGATGCTATTACTATTGTTCCTAATATTCATCAATCTTTGTACATGCGACAATCCACTATCTGATCCAAATGATGGTTTAAAATATGATGGCTGATCTGAAGTTATGTGTCGCAGTTTCTGATATGTACTCTCCTTACTTGTCCCTCCACTTATGATCACTGACCGTATATTATTCGTCCACACTTGGTGGTTTGTGTTGAGTGTATATCCTTGATATAATCTCTCTTTGATGCCTGGTGTTCGATTTCAACAGCTCCAAATTGGATGGGACAATTTGATACACACTATATGAATTGGTCTTATATCTGCACTCAAGTTCTCTGCTATATCCGATAAGATTGATTTAAGTATGTGATAAGCTTGGTAATGTCTGATGATGAATCTACTTTGTAATGTGTATTCAATTTCAAACTCAGTCAACTATATTTAGTAGCTACAAAATACAAGGAATATCACTTTCTTGGTACCGTCGGCTATCAAAGTCTTTAAGCTTAATTGTATCGAATAATCTCTCCTAATATTATTTCCACTAACAGACATCTCCCAATTGTAGTGTGTAGATGGCAATTCCATTGGATATACATATCTATACTTGTATCTTTGCTTTTACACCGTGGCGGTACCCGGGAAGACATTATTCGTATGAGGGATTGGCTCCTGTCTTTCGATATATTCTTCACCCATCTATTCTTACCCTGCTCGATGATATTGTGATATATTGCTTCCATTTTAGGCCGATGCTTAAATCCTGATGGTAATGTTTATTATGGACGGTATCATGGCTTTGATACTTAGCATTCAACTAATCTTCAAAAATATATTCCCTTGCACGATATGTGATGTGAATGGTGCTCATCGATTTGTGCTTTAACTAACTATTTTATATGGTATCACCGATATGAATATATGCTTGCGGACTAAGACGATCTTCCCTTCCTCGACTCCCCCCCATTCACCGCAAGTCTTATTATTTTTTTATACCTTTTTGGATGAAATGGCTCTTCCAAGCGTCGATTCATGGTTTTAGTGTTTCGATTCATGGTTTTAGTGTTTTTGACAATTAACAATTGCTTAGCCCATCGTTAACGTTAATAATGTTGTATAGGAATTTTTTGAAGATGTATTTATATTAATTATTAAGCCATACATTAAATTATATATATTATATATTAGATTATATATAACATATATTAATTAGATATTATATATTAGTAATTTATTGTATTACCATTCATCTATTATTTGTTTGTTTAGTATTTTTTTTATATTATAATAATTATATTATATTATAAAATTATGATATTCATTTATTAGTATATAATGTTATATTATACTAGATTAATTAATATATTATATTCTTTTATTATTGTTATTTAATAATAAATTATATTATTATTTATTCTTTTATTAATTCAATTTAATTATTTATTATTAAATCTTATTTGAGAAAGGGGACATTACATAGATCTAAGTCATTTAACTTTAAAATCAGTTTCTTTTTCAACCATGGCCCTAAAAATCTTAAACTTCTCAAAAGCCTCTGACTTTTCTTTTAAGAATGTCACCCATGTCATTCTAGAATAATCGTCTACAAATAGCATAAAGTATCTTTCATTTTTCAAACCTTTAGTTTTAGTTGGTCCACAAAGATCAGTGTGAATCAACAAAAGGGGTTGTAAACTTGAATATTCTTTTGGTTTGAAACTTATTCTAGTTTGTTTTCCTTGTTGGCATTCTTTGCAAACAATATTCTTAGGTTTTACGAATTTGGGCATATGTCTTACTGAATTCAAAGAACTGATTTTCACAATATTATGAAAATTGACATGTCCTAAGCTCTTGTGCCAAAGCCAATTTTCATCAACTTGACTCATCAAACAATTTTCGCCTTTTACTTCTCTCAAATCATAAACATTACTTTATGTTCGTTTACCTTCAACAATTAACTTTCCAGAATCAAGTTTTCTTATCTCACATCCTTGAGCATTAAAATTTACAAAGTAGCCATTATCACATAACCGACTAACACATAGTAAATTATATTTTAAACAATCAACATACCACACATTATTTGCTTCTAGCATACCATTGTTACTCAAGGAACCTTTACCTTGTATCGGCACTGAAGACTTGTCTCCAAGTTTCACTGGACCACTATTTCATTTTGTAAATGTGGAAAACTTGCCTTTATCACCTGTCATGTGGTTTGAACAACCACTGTCTACAATCCAAAGGTTTTCTTTTGTAGCATGTAAAGCTGTAACAACAAGAGACTTGTTTTCTTGCTTTCTCCAAACTTTTGTTCCTTTCTTGTCAGATAACTTGTTTCCTGAATCAACTGTTAATTTTTTCCAGATTTAACAAGCAATGTACAAACTATAGAGGTATTTCAAACACTAAGCACAGGATATAGAATAATAAACACAAGAAAGGCGAGATGTTGCCCGGAGTTGGAAACCTTATGATGCCTTCAAATCTGCCCTCAAAATCTTGTTCCCTGGTTACCTTTAATCTGTCATTTGAATCTGATTTGGCACTCAAATCTGAATGAAAACAACACCCAGATTGGCTTCGTTCTGCACTGTAAGAGTTGTCCAATCTGTCCTATATTTAGGTACATCCGATTTGCACTAATGATGACAGATATTGCATCACATATGCAATGTATGACAATTGCTGATCCTAATATACATCATGTATATACATCGCTAATATTATGTAGATCTGGATCAGAATACCGAATCAATTCACAATAGTCAAAACTTCCTTTCCAATTGATGTCGGATATATCTTGTGTCAAAAAGGATGCTGATTATAAGCTCACACTTATTTGCCAAGTGTGCTCGCATCATGAGCTCGCACTAAATCTGCTCATCAATCTTCATGGCTGATGTGGATCATGCTCCAAGATCACACAAGGATAATTCGCTTAGCACTTTAATTCGCTCTTCACAAAACAATATGGATTCGCTCCAACACAATTCGCTCAATGCATTCACTTAATTAATTCGCTCCAGCACTTTGCCAAATTCGCTCAAAGCTATACTTGACCAATTCGCACATGAGATAAGGAATTCGATCCTTGAAGGGAGAGAATCATGTTATGTTTTTGATGATCTTTCTCTCAAGAATCGAACTTCTTATATATGAGTATGATTTGTAAATTCAACCACCTCAAGGGTGGCCGACTTGGGCCCTCCCAAGTAATAATAAATATCCTTATTATATTTGTTATTAAATGCCACTCATATAAAGAATATCTTATAAACAATAAATAATAAATATCACCCATATTTATTATTATTATTTATAAATTGAATTATAATAAATATTTCCAATATATTTATTATTATTTCCTCTTTTTCCAAGATGGTCGATCTTTGCCTTAAAGGCTATAATATCAACACTCCCTCTTGGACTTGAGGTAAAGATCAACTCATAGATCTTTTATCACAAAACATAACCAAAATGGATTCCATATCCAATAAAGCCATAGATCTCACATCTATGAAGGCAGATCTCCATTTTACCAATTTTGATAAGAACACATGTTCATTATCATTCCCAACCATAGATTTCATATCCATATGAAAATCATCTTTCCATGTTAACATCAAGTCACATGATGCTTACCATCTGGATGTGGATTTCCTAGATCCACAAGTTTCTTTAAGAATATCAAGTCCATGATATTCAAGGTAACATCAAGTCCATGATGTTTATCAACCATGAGTGATGTCAAGTCCATAACATCAAGTCATATGATGCTTACCAACCGAATGTGGATTTCCTAGATCCACGAGTCACCTTAACTCTTTTGAATATCAAGTCCATGATATTCAAGGTAGCATCAAGTCCATGATGCTTTCCAAACTCAAGTCATCCTGACTTCTCTATGATGTTATAAACCAAGTGTGGATTGATTAGATCGACAAAATATCAAGTCCATGAGATTAAGATAACATCAAGCACCAAGTTCCAGAGTGTGGACTATTTTCAAATCCAAGAATATCTATGATATGCAAAGTAACATCAAGTCCATGATGTGTACCAATCAATTTGTGGATAACTAGATCCACGAGTGACCTTGACTCAGCCAATAGAATATTGTTAATGTTTGTAGTGTCAGTCATATGATCATTTAGAATACATATAATACTTTAATATTGACTAATAATAATATATTGCATTTGTATATATATGTGTGTGATATATATATATTTTATTATATTATTATTAAATATATATTATGCAAACTTATATTCTTCTAATATAAAATTGATTAATGAAACATTAACAATTATAATGAATAGACATGTCCCGTGAAG
>MU226853.1:2611820-2637399 GCA_018584345.1 Thuja plicata | reverse complement strand
ATGTTGATCATAAGCTCGCACTTATTTGCCAAGTCTGCTCGCATCATGAGCTCGCACTAAATCTGCTCATCGATCTCCATGGCTGATGTGGATCATGCTCCAAGATCACACAAGGATAATTCGCTCAACACTTTAATTCGCTCTTCACAAAACAATATGGATTCGCTCCAGCACAATTCGCTCTATGCATTCACTTTGCCAAATTCGCTTAAAGCTATACTTGACCAATTCGCACATGAGATAAGGAATTCGATCCTTGAAGGGAGAGAATCATGTTAGTTTTTGATGATCTTTCTCTCAAGAATCAAACTTCTTATATATGAGTATGATTTGTAAATTCAACCACCTCAAGGGTAGCCAATTTGGGCCCTCCCAAGTAATAATAAATATCCTTATTATATTTATTATTAAATGCCACTCATATAAAGAATATCTTATAAACAATAAATAATAAATATCACCCATATTTATTATTATTATTTATAAATCGAATTATAATAAATATTTCCAATACATTTATTATTATTTCCTCTTTCTCCAAGATTGTCGATCTTTGCCGTAAAGGCCATAATATCAACATCAACAGAACTTAACTGACAATTTCTTGCAATATGTCCAACATTTTGACATTTAAAACAAATCAAGTTGAAATTCCTTAAGGCGTTAAATGAATTTGGACTTACAAAACTGATTCTTCTCCTTGGCATAACCTTGCAATTTATTGCTTTATGACCATAATAGTTGCAAAAGTTACAACATCCATAGAATGAATAAAATCTTCTTGGAAACTAATTCTTAGTCTCAAAATTCTTTTTATCTTTTGCACTATTTGAACATTCTTCTTTTTCAAACCCTAATCCTGATTTGATGTTAGTGTCTTGTTGTTGAGCCAAGATGTCACTTGGCAATTGTGAACTTTTTGTGAATTTTATTTGCTTATCAGGAATCATAGTTAGTTTCTTGATTTCACTCTTTAAAGAAACTATTTCATTTTCTAATTTAGAATAATTTTCAGATTTATGAATGAGTTCAGTATTAACTACTTCTAATTCTCTTTTACTTTCTTCAAGTTCAATTTTCAGACTTGTAATAACTTGATTTTTAGCTTTAACATCTTTTAGAAGATCTGCATTACCTTTCTAGACTGATGCCAACTGTTGTGACTTTTCTTTCTTCAATTGGCTGATTTCTTCCACTACACATACCAACTCTGCTTCAAGATCAACTTCATCTTCTGCATCACTGCCTGAATCACCATCACTTTGATTTGTAGAACAAGGTACTACTACCATAAACAAAGTTTCACAATCATCAGAATCCGAATTATCAGTACTATCTTCATTAGCACATAAACTTTTCTTTTTCTTTGTAAACCTTTTTGATTTATGAACAGATTGTTTCTTTTTAAATCCTTCTTCATCACTATTAGAATAAGGACATTTGGCTGCAAAATGTCCACTTTTCCCACAGTTAAAACATTTGATAGGTGATTTTCCTTTGTTTTTACCAAACCTCTTAAACTTCTTAACTAGGTTTGCCGGTTGTTCTTCTAGATCTTCTGATTCTGAGCTTTCATCCTTCTCCTTTTTGGTTGCCTTAAAAGCAACTTCCTTTCTTATTTCTACATCACCTGCCATTCTCATCTCATAGGTTGTTAGAATACCATGCAAATCATCCATTGTAAATTTGGTATGATCTCTTGCCTCTTCTATAGCAGAAATTTTTGCATTGTTTCTAGAAGGTAAAGAACTTAAAACTTTTTGCACAATAGTTGGCTCTTTTACCTTTTCTCCTAAACCTTTAATTGCATTAACAATTTCATCAACTCTTAAAAGGTAATCAGCAATATGTTCTTCTTCTTTCATTTTTAATTCCTCAAACCTGGCTTTGTGTGTTTGTAGTTTTGCCTGTTTTACGTTATCACCCCCTTTATAGATGCTTTTCAATTTATTCCAAATTTCCTTAGCTGTTTTACAATGCATAACCTTAACAAATTCAGTGTTAGATAAACCACACAACAAAGCATTCCTAGCTTTAGCATTGTTTTCATAGTCTTTCTTATCTGCAGGATCAATTAAAGCAGTTTTAGGTAAAGTGTAGCCATTTTCAACAGACACCCAAGCATCATAACTTATTGAAGCAATGTAACTTTCCATTCTAATGCTCCAAAAAGCATAATTCCTCCCATCAAATAGGGGTGCTTTATTTGAGGATGCTCCTTCTAAATTAGCCATGTGTTCTATTAACAAGATCTGCTTAGACTGATTAGACCTTTTGACAAGCACTTGGCTTTGATACCAATTGTTGAACACATATTTACTACTAAGAGGACCGGAGGGGGGGCGAGGGGTGAATTAGTAGTAAATAAATCTAAAACTCTTATCCAATTTAACTTTTAATTACTTCTTTGTATATTGAAGTGAAATTACCAAACTGAAAACTGAAAAGAGCATCACAAGATAAGAACACAATGCACAAGAATAGGACGTGGAAACCCAGTGAGGGAGAAAACCACGGTGAGAATCGCTGCTAGAATCTACTGTCCTAATCCAGCCTCACAAATCTGAATCCAACTACATTCATTTTAGGGCATCAACCCAAGGAGTCACTTAACACCTCTTTTCTTAAGAGCATCAACTCTTCTTTTTACATGAGCACTTACTCAGCCAGTCTAAGCACCAACTCAGACACAAAATTACAATCACAATTTAAAAACAGGTTACATCTTACCCTATACTTTGAAGCATATATACTTTCTGATTTCTCTTAAGTAAAGAAATCTGATTACTTCCTTGCACAGTGACTTTAGTTCTGAAAAATCTATTTTGTAGGCTGAACAAAGTAAGATAAGTAAAATCTGAATATGAAAACAATTGTTAATTTCAATTTCAACAGCCCACTTCTCAATCTGCAAATTAACTTCAAAACACTTCTGTCAACTGAAGTAAAATTAATTTGAAAATAATGCCTCTGTGCTGGTGGGATCTTATCAAAAGTTTAGAGCAGATTTTAATGCAAAACCAAATGAATCAATTATACCTGAATGTACGTTTCTTCAAGTATGAAGTCTTTTCTTTTGTGCAAGTGATTCAATTCCTCTTACTGCTATCCTCTGTCAATTCTATGCACACTGCCACTGACAGTTTATTGATTCCAACCAACACTGTTATATGTATACACACCACTGTTTCAGAATATGACCGTTCAATGCATCATGTATCATTTACATCTCTTATGCACACTTTTAGAAAAAAAAAACTTGAATTATATTGACTGGTGAGCACTCTCAACACACCTTCATAAGTGACTTTCGAATGTATAATCCACCAAAAACAGTAGAATCAGTTTTCAATTAGTTCCAAACTGTTTGAAATGGTTTAGAATTACAAACATGTTTTTTTTTTAAATAATCACATCTTTGAGTATTCAATGGACCCGTTAAACCTCAACCGCATTTCATGAATACTTGTATTTCTTCAGCTATTTGAACAATGTTTTTGTTTGTTTTAGTTAACGACAACTTTTGATTCCGAATAAGACAAGGCCATACCATTTCTCATCTCCACGTGTTTCAAAAACTGCCGCAACTCCCATACCAAATTTTCATATACCCGACACTTATTGGGCTAGAATACAAGCAGGCAGCACTCCAAATAAATCCGGCTACTCAATATCATCAATATGTACTTTTATAGAATCCGACAAATGTATCACTACTCATTATTTTTATGGCAATTTCTATCAGTTTATATTGAAACATTATTTCACAACCCAAGTCCTCTGCTCAACCAGTAGTATTTGTCTACGTCTTTCAATGACAGACTTTTATAGTTTATCGAATTGTTTCTGTGATAAATATAGCACTTTAGCAAAGTTTTGACTCCGTTATTCTCCTGTGATAGGCACAACAAATGAACACGAAGCTTCAACCAAAGTATCGACTCTTCCTCCATTCCGACAATTATTATGCAGGATATCGCCATCACATACAGTCTCCAGAAACTGTCGTTTATAGTAAAATTTTTATACTGTTCATTGCTGATGATAGCATGCAGAAGCCCAAGATTATGCAATACAAATATCTACATATATACACAGTCTTCAATCTGTGCAATCCTATAGATAGCACATGGAACATCTTCGTTGTCAAGGTATCACATATTACTGTCATTTAAAAAGAACATCCTTTTCTGAAGATACATTTCATTTTTGTTTGAATAAATAAATAGATAAACAGATCTTGACATCAATGACACACAATATGACTAAAGTCTAACAATTCCTCCCTCTACTTTGATGTTCTATCCTCAAATTTTCGATTGGTTTCCATGCTTGAAACCTCATTAACTTTTCCTCAATCCTTCATTTTCACCATATCAACCAACTTGGAGTTGAGAATTTTATTGAAAAGGTACTTATGCTCGGGCGGAGATTTGGGGGTTGTCATGATTAAGAATCTTGACATGAGTTTGGATCTCGACCTAGTGTCAGGATAAATTCTGATTTCACCTTATTTGCACTTTGTCTTTTTGGCCTTCTCAACTCTTATTTTGTGACTTCAAACTCATTTTGAAGGCTCATATTTATGTTTTTAGTCTGATTTACACCCCTAGCTGATTGAAATCCATTCCAAGTTCTGATTTTTTATCCACATTTATCTCCAAAATTGATCACTTTCCTTCAAGATTTCATTTGATTTTCATCTTTCGTCCTCCATTTCCATCATTTTTATCAACTTGGAGTTGAAGTTTTGCATTAAATTGCCCCTAATCTTGTGCTAAATTTCACACTCTATATGGATATGTATATAAAAGGGGGCGAAAATCTGGGGTCTCTTGGGGCTAAGAATCTTGACACATGGTCGAATTCCAACCTATTGTTAGGATTTGGAATCTTCAGAGGTGGTCGGATTTTGACCTCCTCTGGTTCCGTTGCTTTTCACTCATCCCCCTTAGTTCTTTTCATCATTTCACACTTGATTCTTGCCTTGTAGTCGCGTGGAAACCATCTAGACTTGGATGAAATTTTGGGGGTTGTCGGGATTGGGAGTCCTAAGACATGGTGAGATTCCGACCTACTCTTAGGATTTTTCCATTTTGCAAGTTAGCTACCAATTGTGCGATCTTCAATTTCTTCAACTTGGAGTGCGAAATAATTTATATAAAATATAACATTTAAGTATAAGTTACATTATATTTTATATAAATATTGTCAGGATGTTTGAGAGTGGTTTCAGGGTCATAGGAGTTATAATAAATATTTTAGATTTTGGGAGTTTCTAAAAAATTCCAGACAAACAAATTTCAGGATTCAACACGCCTCTATCAATGTTATCTCCCATAACCTCTTCTGACTTTTCTAAGATGAAATTGAAACTGAAATAAGGATTTTCAAAAGATTTTAATTTGTTTGATCACAAATCCCCTGATTTCAACTTCACCTCCTTGGCTAGCTTGGGCCAACTTTTGCTCATATCCTTGATTGACTTGACTCCCCCAGCGAGCTAAAGTTGCTCAAATTCATCTCTAAGATTTGGAGACTTGAAAATGGCTGCCAACTTGTTGATGTGAGTTTTGTTCCACTACAACATTCAAAATCAAACACTTAGTATTGCAAGATGAAATACCAAATACTCAATCCTCTCTTGAATAAGGTCATCTCTCATGCTAAGCTTGCAAAGTAAGATCATGAAATGACTTCAAGGTTCCTTCAATTGTGGATACTTGCTCAGTGAAATAATGTGATTTGTTGGTAATCACTAAGGGGACTTACGCTTGTTCATTTGAGACCTATCAACTGTTTCTAAAGATTTAGCTTCAATGTGCAATGAAAATATATTTTGATTTTCCAACTCTTGAACTCTCAACTTAAACTGAGACTTAGCTTCTACTACTACTTCTAACTAGGAATGCAAGGAAGTATGGATGAAATTGGACTCTACTAGATGCAATCTTGTCAGCGACTCCACCCATCTAGTACAAGGTTCTAACGAATACTTAAATGGTTTTCAAATCAAAATCTCCTCTTCAATCCCATCAATGGATGCAAACTAAAGATTGAATATCAATTGAAGTTAAGTACCATCACTAGCTTACCACACACAACACACTTACAATCAGCAAGAGGCTAGTAGCCTAGTTTTATTCGAGTCAAGCAAGTAAACATCCACAATTTCTTTCATCCAACTAAGCTACTTCTGAACGACATGAAATGAAATCTACTCCAAGTGAGGGATTGAGGAAACCATGCAACACTTCAAAGCAACATTAAGTGATTCATCATGAAGACCAACAATGAATCATCAATCACTTTGATATCATTATGGCAACAATTTCAACAAGTCTCTTTCTTAGCTGGCCTACCTCTACTTCTAGCTCTCTAATCTAATTGTCTTACTGACTAACTCTTCTAACTCTTTACAAATGAGAAGGCCTTGGCCTTTTATGGGTGCTCAATTACAATGAAGGGCCAAGATTTATCCCTACAAACCCTAATTAGGGTTACCATAATATCAACCAATTACATGAGGGCACCATCCTGTGGGCCAATAAGAAAATTACAATGCTTTTGAAAGCCAATGAGAAAATTGTACACTTGGCATAATATGATTGAAACATGTGTAACTAGAATTTCTTGATTGGTAGAAGACAATTAGGTGCTATCTCATCATCCTCATCTTGTAGACTTGATCAATCCTTTGGTGATGGAAAATATCTCTTGATACTCAACATTGCCAAGCCTTCAATAGTGATGGCATATTCCCAAATTGCTTCATCTTCTCAAGTCTTCCTCATCTTCTTTCCTAGATTTTTCTCATCGCTATGACTTGAACTTGCACTTGTATCTTCATGAACTTGATCTTTATCTTGCCTTGAATTTGCATTATGATACTTCGACTTGAATCTCTTGAAGTGATGAAGTCCTCATGTTCTTTGCTGTCTTGGGTTCCATCTTGAACTTGATCTTCAAATTCGCTTTGATCTCGATCTTGGATCTCCTTCTCACTTGAAGTCTTTGAGCTTGAGTCTGCCTTCCTGTAGCTTGCTTGTGGCTCTTGAATTTGATCTCGCCACTTGAAGTCCTGAGCATCTCCTTGCCGTCATCTCCATCCTCCCAAGCCCCTCCTTCGAAATTGACCTTGCAAAACAAGAAGAGAAATTGCATTAAGCTCATGAAGTGACAACCATAAATCGAAGGAAATTTGAAACTTTTCATGAAATAAAATTGCAACATTATTAAAACAAGAAGGCCAAAATAGATTTTCCCAAACTCAAGGCTAAATTCTCTTTCTTCTTGCCTATCTCCAGTTCTGATTTTGTTGGTAAGATAGTCTTAGTCTTGCAACATGATGTGGATTCCTCTTTAAAAATCTGGGAACAAACAAATTTTTTCATGTGTAATATGCACAGATTTCACCTTCTTTTCCTCCCTTTATCTCTGATTTTTTTTGTGAAAATCTGCCTTGTGTGGAAAAAACTTGCTCAGAATTACTGCTTGCCAAGAAACTTCAAAATTGTCCCTATCGATTTGCTACTTGCAATCTTAATTTATCCCCCCTATGAAATAATTCGTTGCGCTTCCTGGAGAATTTCGCTGTCTACTGCTGCTAATTCGCTGCTTAGGGGCAGAGAGAAGATTGATTTGTTTGTGGTTTGAAATGAATTAGATTGCTCTCCTTATATAAGCATTAGTTATTTGAAGATGCACATACCCCAAGGCAGGCCGACCTAGCCTCCTTTCCTCCAATAAAATCATTTTTAAATAATTAGTTTTTTTTTCATCCTCATAGGCCAACTTGAATAAGGAATAATGATTTCTTATAAAAATATTTAATTTCCCTCCTATGGAATTTGAATAAATCCTCGCCTAGGGTGGAATTCCACTGTGCTTGAGGATTTTATCCCCGAGGAGGGCGGAATTCCGCCCTTCCCAAGGATTCTCACTTGCTTTTATTCCAATTTTGTTTTCAATTTCAAATTCACTCACTTGACTTAGCACTTTCAATTCAGGTTGGAAGGAAAATTGTTTCTTGGGTGTCCAAGGCTTCCATATCTTCGCTTAGGTGAAGACTCTCTTCTTTTCAGAGAGATAAAAAATCCTTGGAGGGAAGGGAATTCCACCCTCCTCAAGGATTCTCAACATTTCATCATAGTAAAAAGAATCTGATTTTCGATCCTCCTTGAGGATGTTGGTTTTATGAATTTCATGTATTGCCTTTGTAGTGAAGGTTGCATTTGCTTTCATGTCTTTATAAGTCTCATGATGGGGCTGAATTTTGATAGTCTTGAAGATTTTGTCCTCGAGGAGGGCGAAATTCCACCCTTCTTGAGGATTATCTTCATTTTATTTCCATGTTTAAAGTTCCTCCCTCACCAAACTCAGTCGTTTTCAAATCAGATTGCCTTTTAACTTAAACATTTTGCCTAAAATAAGGTGAAAGGACAAACAACTCAAAGGGGAGTTTGAGGGTAGACGAGGATTTACCCTCATAGGTGGTGGAATTCACACTATCTCGAGGATTCTGCACCTTCAAACTCTTCAAATCACCGATCTCCACTTTCATGACTTTTCGCCCATACTTAGCTTCTCATTGTTCATTTCATATCTATGTTCATCATTTCGTGGATAAATGGGCTTCACATTTGAGGATAAAAATCTTGGGAGGTGGTGGAATTCTACCCTCTATCAGGATTCTGCCTTGTTTCAGAAATTTGATCCCCTTTGGGCCTTTGAAAACCTTCTCAAGATCAGGGACTTAATGATCTTCAAGCCTCTCTACTTTCCTCTATTTGATTCATCCTTAGCCCGACTCTAGCAAGCTCAAAATTGCCCTCTTCTAAGACTTAGAGAACTGAGATTGTTACCAACTAAGACTCCCTAGGACCGTAACTCCTATCGCTAAAACGAAAAGAGGGGATCCCCATTTGCAATGATACGATGGTGTGAAAACCTCACAACACAATTAAGACCACCTAAGACCACTACTACTACCAAAGCAAAAAGAGAGGATCCCCATTTGCAATGGGGCAATGGTGTAAAAACCTCACAACATGACTTATCCATGCATCCATCATTGTATTTGTCATTAGGCTTTTAGCTACTCCGTAAGTCGTACTTAAGGGGGGATGTTAAAGTAAATGGGTAATCACATAATTAATTAATCAATGGTTAGTTAGGTCTCGTTTTACTTTATTACACTTGAACTAAACTTAGGAGTGCTTTTCTATTTTAGGCTGTGTTGTGTCATAACATAGGATTAGGACACTTGTCATGATCTAACTTAATCCTCACCTAGGGTTTTATTTTATGCTTTTATAAGCATTCATTTGTATATTGTAATCATCCAGGCTAATCTGAATTTTCAATCAAAATAGAAGCCATCATGCTTTTCTAGATCAGTCGTTCTCCCAAGGTTGCATTGCACAATAAATAGTTTTCTCTCCTTTCATGCGATTTTGGGAGCTATGGGATTCACTGTCAACTCCAATACGAATGCCCCCTATTATGCCCACGTTTTCCCTTTCTACTCCCATGTCCACATCATAGGATTCATTGATGGGCACATTTTGTCTCATCCTTGCCAATAATATGTTTTGATGTTTTGACCACCTTGTTGTTCACTCAAGGACATATCATGCTCCCAACAAATGACCATGTTTGGACTTAAATGTTTGGATGCCCTTTTTTGGTTTGTCCATTTCCCAATTGTTGCTTTCCCACAACTTATGCAACAATACCGGTTTGGACAATGGTTGACCCAAGCATTCATTTCAAACTTGCTCATCTCCAACCATGATGATCCAGGCTTCATTGCTTGCAAGAGCAATTTTGGTACCTTAGCAATAGATGATCACATATCCATGTATGATGCCCTTTAACATTCCCTTTGTATGAGATTATTTTAGCTCTTGGGGCGATTTTTACCAACTAATTCAGATGGCTAGACAAGTCCAATAAGCTACAGTCAATGAGTGAAAAAAAACATACTAGAATTGGTGCCAACCCAAAATATGATTAGGGCTTACTATGATGTAGTACAACAATCCATGATGATTGCACATTTGACCCCTACAATCAATAAGCTAGAGGGTCAAATGAGTCTTGACAATTATTAGGTCCATGACATTGGGATAAACTTGAGAGGCTTGTGTTGAGGATAGAGTCAAATTACTCGAAGAAACTCAAAAAATTGACCACAATGGTCGTTAAGTTTATTAGAAAAATTGAGAAAGTTTGAACTCGTCAAGATCATGACCACTCTTAAAGAGACTTAAATACAAGTCAGTTCTGTTAACAACAACTATTCAAGGCAACCATGAATCCCTAGTCTAAGGTTTCTAGTGAAAAAAATCAAGCATAGAGGGAAAAGACCCAAAACCTTCAAATGGAGACAGAAAGGTCTAATACGACAATTTAATGTTATAGACAAAGACATGAAAATTTTGAGGAGAGAGAGAGTAGAGCAAATGAAGCTGCTACCTTGCATCAAAAGGTTAGCAAGTTGTTGGATTTAAAAATTGCACTATGCAAGGAAAACACCCAAGTGAAGGTGAAGTTACAAGAATCTCTTCAAAAATTAGATGAAATGAACTTTTGTTGACAGGGTGTAGACTCAAGTACTAGTGATGAAGAGATCTAAACATTAAAGGATCAACAAATAAAGCAACTACAAGAGGATATGCGAAAAGTGGAGCAAACTATAGACTATACGCCTCCTATTGGACTAGAATTGTAGAAATGGTCATAGAGCTTGGCTTTGCCTTAAAATTTGTTTATTCTGCTTAAATTCTTGGTGCAAAAGAAAAGGATAGAATTGAGTAAGTCTTGTAGACTTGTAGTCATTTACCGAAAACGTGAATCAAGGCTAGCATTTTGTGTAGAAGTTGTATAGCTTATCAGAATGATAAGTTAGTCACAAAAGGGTTTCATAATTAAAGAACTATAGCATTGGGGATCTAGTAGATATCAAGCAAGGCCAAGGTGGCCCAAGCGTCTAAACTTCAGTTGGCCATTTAAGCCAAATTGGGTAGGCTATGAGAATTCATATAATCTCACTAGTACAATAGTGAATGTCATCTCCTTTTGGCGATAGTGACAAAGTACTACTAAATGGAGAAGAAATCAAGCCACTTCTTGTGCAAAACAATCTGATCAATCATTCGTGCGAAATTGGTCCAAAACATTGAGTATTGTGGAATTCCAAATTAGTATTTTGGTCATCATCTTTGCCTATAGTCTAGGTCAAGAACTCTTGGAACATCTCCTAAAGGATACCTATCAACTTGATAGCATTTAAGGATTTTCTAAGGAGATCCCTATTGAGCAATGGCAACCAATCCAAGCTTCTTTTGAAAAGCTATAGTCATGTTGAATAACATTGCACCAATTTTGAAAATTTTGGAATTTCGTTTTGACTTCGTGTGTAGAATCACTTGGTATTTGAATTCTTTCTTCACTAGGCAAATAGCTGTCTAGAGATTACCAAGAACTATAGTTCTAGCTCTCCAATTTATTCAAGTCCTCTTTATGCAAGTGTAGTATAATTGGGGTAGGCATTTTGATCTTTGCAACCATCTTCATGACTATGCTTTCTTTGTATGTTTTATTTCCATATCATTTTTTACCATTGTCCTTATACCCTATTGTTTCTAGAGTTTAATAGAGTTTGGTTTTTCTGGTTTCTTGATTCCTTTTTGATCTTGTGACTTTCACACCTTGGAGGAGTTCAAGATATGTTGTCACACTCCATGTTGAGGTTGTCAATCTAACAACTTAATTCTATTGTGCCATTGAAAGAGTTTTTCATGTCACAAAATGGGGGTCTACCTCTTTGTTAGCTTACATGCTATTAAGCCTTAATATCAACATGAACAAGGACACATGACTCTATTATGCAATGCTAAAGAATTGTTAGACTGAAAAAAGAATGGCGTTGGACTATTGGTTGGTGATATGCATAGGATGGCATTGGTGGTGGACTTGATTCTTGTTGTCTACAAGTAGCAAAAATTAAGAATGAGATCACCTAATGCAACATGACACGATGGTGTATTACAAAGAAGTTATCTTGGTTGACATATTTTTGTTGTGTTATTGGTTAAAAGGGAATCCTATTTAGATTCATTACTCTTTGTTTGCACCCAATGATTTCCACTTTAGAACCACATCAATGGATTTGACATTGTTGATCAGTGTTTTATGACCACACCAACACAAAATAAAGTGCCAAAGACACTTTATCCTCTCTTGAACAAAGATACGATGTATGCTAAGATTGCAGACAAGATCATAGGGGCGACTCCAAGGTTTCAACTACGTACTTGCGACTTTAGTGTGGATATGAGCTTGTTTGGTTGGATGTATGCTGAATTTTTAAGGGGACTTACGCTAATCATTCAATGGGAATTCAACTTTCTAATGCGAATGATTTGGCAATTTGAGCTCTTCAACTACTCCTAACAAAACAAAGTGCAAAAAGATTGGGTTTTGGAAATGTATTCTAACTCTAACAATGCAAGAAACTATTGATGGTGAGGTGGAACTAAACCAGTACTTGCTTCGCCCAATCAACTATGCAAAGGAAGGTGCAATCTTCTAAGGATGCGTGGATGATTTTCATAGTGCTAATATTCACTCAAATACCCAATTCTGACGCAATTTAAATGAACATTCCCAATTGAAGCTAAGTACTTGCAATCAGTTCAGACCATCCTTACACTATTACTTGCAATCAACAAGTACCAAAAGGTATGAACTTGAGTTTCACCATAATTCACCAATCAACATTTTCCATTCATCTACACCAAGGTTGAAAATCTCGGTCTCGGCAAAAACTCGGTGGAAATATCGGCAATAAATCGACACTTTTATCGAACATTTGAAAATATATAATTTCTTAAAATATTCTTAAAAAAACACATGCACCAAATTTGTAGAACATATTAACATATACTGATTTAAAACTTTCATCATATATAAATCATTGTTCAAGTATCATTGTATCATTATAATATCACAACCAACTTTAATTATTTAACATCACAATAATATTTAAGTTTTACATAACTATTTTGCAGCTATAGATGTTTTCACATTGATTTAGAATGAACGTTTTAACTTTAATGGATGAGAATGAATGTTTAAACTTTAATTTCGGATGTTCACAGTTCAACAAAGTTTCAAACAATGTGAATGAACAATAGAAGTACATAAAGACAGATATACGGGTAGTGCTAAGCAGCGAAACACGGACACTAGAGTAATAGGAAATAAAAATACATATTATAGAGCCAATCATTGCAGACAAATATACCAACAACAACCAGAAAATGGCTCATTCGCTCCAAATATGTACTCAGAAGTTAACTTGTTTCATAACAGAGGAAAGGTGGTGTTGATGTTAGTCTATGAAGATGAAATCACACAAGCTATATGCTTTGTGCTATCCAGAATCATTAGCAAGGAGGGTGATACAGAAATCTCCCCCGTGAATGGCGGTCGTCCGTCGCGTTTTTTAGCCCATGACAGTTGCGTTTTGATGCGTTAAATAAACATGAAAACCCTAAAAAATTTCATACGTTTACAATCTGTTGAGTAGTTGCCAATTTTTTTGCAGATATATCGCGATATTTTACCTAAAAAATGCCGTGCGAAAAATATAATATCGCCCGCGATATTTTTCGGCGATTATATCTTTTCCCTCTGTGTCGCGCGATATATCGCGATATAATCGCGCGATTTTCAACTATGATCTACACAACTACTTCTACTTCTATTCAACATAAATAAATTGTACTCTGCATGATGAAATGTAGAAAGCATGCAACACTCCAAAACTTCACAAGTATTCACCATGATAACAACAATGAATTAGGAATAATTTTGGCACCAAGTCTCTGCCTTTTTTACAAAAGATTTGAACTAGCCTTATATAGATGCCTCAAGTACAATGGATGGCTTAGATCGATTTGAGATCAGCGGCCAAGATTATGCCAACACAACCCTAATGTAGCTATCACCTACAAGCATTAAATGCTAACCAATTACAATAAGACACCAATTTATGAGCCAATGACAAAATTACATTGCTTTTGAGTAAAATATTCATTTAAGGATGAAGCAGTGAAAAAATTCATTGTGGTAAAACATTAAATGCAATCCACATGTACACTTGGAATAACTTGATTGGATGACCTTGGACACGTGAGATTGGAATCCTCTAATTGGTTGGAGATGAGTGGGTGCCACCTCAGCATTGTTGTGCAATCTTTGTTTCAACTCCACTTCTCCATCTTGAAATTTTGGAAATCTTCTCATTGAAATGTTCTTGAAATTGCTTGTACTTGGAATAGTATTTAGCTTGATGTCTTGGCCTTGATTCTTCATCATGACCTTGGACTTGAACCTGACTTGCATCTTGACTTTCTTCATTCCATGAGATGTGAATATTTACAATTCGATCATCACCCTTGGTCGAGGTTTCCAACAAATTTGGATATGCAACATTGACCATTGCATCCATGATGCCTTCTTCCTTTGTGTTGCGTTGGTGTTGCCATGATGTCTCGATGTATGAAGTGCTCGTTCTTGAACATCATCTCTGCACATGAAATGTTCAGCTCCAAGCCATCTTGCTTTGTAAGAACCCCGGTGGTTCTAACTCTGACAAGCACTGGATTTGTTCAATTTTGGATGTTTGACATTTCGTCAAACACTTTTCATGCACAGTTCAATAGCTGACACACATGTTTGCACTACCAAGTTTTTGGATGTCTTGTGATTTATTAAGATTATGCCAGGAAAGCAGATGTTGTTGTAGTACAATGGGAAATTAACCTACGGTAGCAGCCCCTTACGAAATTTAATTAAATCAGATTTTAACAGTTGTGCAAATACATTGTATTTAAGTATTCAAATTCAAACCTTTGAAAAGTAATACAAACATACCCAAAAATTTTGAAATTAAGCTACAGGTCTGAAAACTATAATCAGCATGTCTGGAAATTTAGTTGCAGCATTTTTTGTGAGACCCACGCAATAAGTATATCACCAATGATTGATTCCTGAATGGTAAACAATCTGCTCCTCAACCCTTGCTAAATTCTAGAAATAAACACTTATAATCTCCACCAAGACTTTAGCATTTTACTGTAGCGATTTTACTGTAGCACGGGTACTATAGTGCCTCTGTAGCAGCAAAAGAAAACTTGAAATCTGATTCCTAATGGCTGCCAATGGAGGATACAGGTCTGCAACCAATTATTCATCAATAATCTTCAAACCCTAGATTAAGCTCCTCTTTTGAGCACAATTATGGCTTCTGAGTAAAGCCATAGTGTTTGCACAATTCATTGGGCATTTAACCAATTCAAGGTGGTAAAAATCCTTCAAGAATTTACAATTCCACGGGCTGATAAAATTGAAGCCCTTGTTTCTATCTTTTCTCCACACCAAACAAGTTTATCAAATGCACAAGATAGGAATGAATTCCATTTCTCTCATCTAATGGCTTTTTATAATTCACAAGAAGAAATCAATCATGGCTTCTTCAATACACTTCTTATGACATTAAATATTTAGCTTTTATTGCACTTGCTTTTGACGTACTTGAAATATAATATTTAAATATATTTCCCTTCATTTGGTTCACAACAAAATAACATAAAGTATATCTTAATAATCACTTATATCTCCCTTTAAATTGACACTTTACATTATTCCTCATGTGCACTTTATAATTTGACTTTATAATCATTAAATAATTCCTTTTAATAATAAAGTCAAATAGCATTTAATGATGTGCACTTTTTAATTAATTATTAATAAAGTATTACTTTATTAATAATTAAAATATCATAACTCAAAAAATACTCATTATTTCTCGATTCAAGTAGAACCGGGAGATCCATCATTGTTCCCACTATGCATCCAATTGCCTTACTAAAAATAGTAAGGGTCCACCTCTATCAACCCCTAATTTGCTATAATTAGCAAATCCCTGAATACCTGATCAACTAAGATGACAAGGGTCATCACTGCAACTGAGGCCGGTCTAGGTGCCCTGCCAAATATAGAAATGCTGGATAAATGACTTATTATAAATAGTAAGTGTACCAAATTGACCCAAACGAAGAGCAATCTTGAACACCTTTGACCTCTGGAAGGGAATTAGCCCACTAAACTGCCAACCGAGACCCTCTAACCAACTGACTTAGCCTACAAGGGCCACTAATAGGCTAATCCAAACCATCAACCATGGTGAGCTAAAAAGGGGACATTACATACTTGTTATCTTCATCTTGAAGTCTCCTTGCGCTTGAACTTCCTCATCTAAGTATCCTTGATGTTGCACCAGCTTCTTCTTGTCTTGACATTTTCTTTCTTCATTTACTTGCAAAACAAGAAGACATTTATCTTAAGTTTGTAAAATAATGAATGCGAACAAAATTAAGACATTCTTATGATAAATCATCGCATGATTTCGACTTGTTACTGAAGTTGCATTTGTATGATTCTATGTATCAATATTAGACGACTTCTAATTTTTTTTGAGTTTTGATTTCCAATTGCCCAAGTTTAAATCATTCAATTCCCCTCTGCATAGGCTCAGCAAACCATTTGATTTTCATGGTTTTGTCCTTGCAAACCCACTCCTAAGAAATGCTTGTGGATTTCTGTGTTTGTTAGAGCTTTAGGTTGGCAAGATTTTGGAAGTTTTAGCCCACAATAAGAATTTAAAATGTCTTCTACCTTCTCAACTTCTTGATTTCTCAATTTTCAATGAACTCGGCTAATGATTGATCTGATTTTCACACTATGTTTGTTCTGCTCTTGTTGTTTTGGATCAAACTGGTGTTTGTTTGGAATGGAGGCTTCATTTCTTTTTATAGGCATTTGAAATCCAAATTACATATTTCTTCACAAGGCCAACTTGATCAAGGATTATATATTAAATTGCATTTGAATTGATCTGTTTTCACTCCATCAAGGCCAACTTGTTTGTCCATACGCAAATTTTGAAATCGTTTTAATGAAAAGCAGGATTAGCTTATGGCTTGGAAATTATTCAAAGTCAAGGTCGGATTCTGACCCGACTTAGGAATTCTGTTCCAAGTCAAGGTCCATGGCTTGGAATTCTATGTTGATTCAACTTTCCATTTGTCTTGAAGACCTTCACCTTCTTTCCAAACAGATTGCCATTTTGTCAATTTGAATTCTCTCCTTTGATTTCTCAATGATCACATCATGTTGTAAATCCTTCTCACATCCTAAGGCGGAGATCACAAGCTTGTTGGAAATTTTCCTATGTCCAGTTCGGATTCTGATGACTTGGGAATTCTATTCCAAGTCAAGGTTGGGGTCCGACCATGGCTTGGAATTCCTCACACAACCTTGGCGACTTTCCTTAAAACATGGATCCTCTCCTTGGCGACTTTCCTTAAAACATGGATCCTCTCCTTGGCGACTTGGATTCTCTCCTTGATTTCATCTTATTCAATGACAAGCTATGTTTCGTCGTCTAGGTTTGGTTTCACCTTTCAGATTTCAAATCATATTTTAGACCTCTTTCATTTTGCAATTCTTTAAGATTAGACAAAATTTCCCTTGAAGTGTATCGAACTTTACTGAAAAGCTAAGGGGCTCATCCATGTTTTGGAACTCTGCTCACATCACTAGGCAAAGATTGCAGGACATCCAAGGAAAGATTTCCAAGGCATGGTCAGATTCTGACCTAGCCTTGGAATTTTGTTCCAAGACAAGGTCGGATTCCGACCAGGCCTTGGAACTCTTTCTTAAGGTGGTTCAAACTTTCACTAAGTCTCTTGAAACTTCAATTCTAATTGTATTTTGATCTTCACTCAAATCCTTGCCATATTGATTCATATTTGTCTTGCCCAATGCACTTCAGATCCAACTTCATTGCTTGTTCAATTCTACTTCAAGATTTGATCTTTGCTCATGAGTCCAAATTTCCTCCCCTTGTCTTAGAATGTCATCAAGCATGCTAGGTGGAAATGATGATCAACTTGGAATTTTGTTTCAAGTTTAGGTTGGATTCCGACTTATACTTGGAATTCTCAAAAAGTTGCATAAGTGTTGTGTAAAAGTTGTCATGTTATCAATGTGGAATAACAACAATCCTTAGCCATTCAGGAGACATTCTCACTAATCTTCAAATCATAGTTTGGTCAAGGCTTCAAAACTTTGCAAGTGCAAGGAAATATCATTTGAAGGGAATCTAAGATTCTCACCAAGTGTTTGACCTTACCTTGTTAACCTCACTTTCCTCATGGTTTGAACTTGCAAATAGTCATCCACTCAACTCTCAAATGTGCTCGACCTCTACCACTCATCGGCCTTGAGGCTTTGAAACCACTGCCAAACCTAAACTAAACCAACTAACTACCCCATTGCCAAGCAAAAGAGGGGGTTGCCATTTGCAATGGGGCATGTGTGTTTGAGAACACAACACTAGTGTCAACCTGAAAAAATGTTCTTGAACATTTCAAGGATAGAAACTCAATTCATACTAAGAACCTTTGGAAAATTCTTTCCAACTCATCAAAAAACTAGGAAATGTACTCAAAAGGGAAGAAAGACCAGAAATTGAATCAGAACACTTCATCTTTGATTACCCAAGTGTGTGCAAGTATATTCTTTCCCGCTCAACAAGACCATTAAAAACTTACTAGGTTCCATTGAGACTAGATACGTAAGGTATCCATGCTTCAAAAGCATCCTGGATAGAGCCTTGTTGGCAGTCAGGCATCCGTAGCCCCAGTGAGGTTATCATTGTAATCTCATGGAGATTGCTCTACTTCCGGTGAATTATTCTATTGAACACTTGTAGAGACGTTTGTTTTCTTTTCTTTTCATACTGCTTTTTTTTACATTTTTTCAAATTTTCATTTTGGCTCATAAGCAATGAAGTTCATAATGGGTTTGAGAATCACAACGGCGCTGAAGCAGGAATAAAAGAGTATTCACTAGCCACGACTTCTCCTATGAAACCTCAATGACTTAGAGCAATTAATTATTTGTGTAAGATATAGTAATCGAAAGATTTAGATGTCTAGACACAATGGGTGATTCCTTCCCAAGTTGAGGACAAATACCGACTATATGACAAAGTTGAAGAAGAACAACCTCAAATTCTAAAGCACTTCATGAATAGTTGTCCAAAAAATAAACTTGAACATAGAATCGAAATCGTGTCTTAGCATGTTGAAACATACACACCTTTCCCATAAATTGGGGTCCCACAAAACCAAACTAAAACTAAAACTAAAACTAAGCAACAACAACTAGACTAAACTAAAGTGAACCAAATAACTAAGCTACTAAACTTCTTGGGTCAAATGTCTCAAGGCAGATCTACAACTTGACTCTCTAAAGAAAACTAAACTAAAAAAATGAAAGGAAAGCAAAACAACTCAACTAAGGGCAAACCAACAACTAGAACCAAGCCTCTCAACAATCTTATGCCAAATGACTCAAAGCAAATTAATCACCAGGCTTGACAGAAAAAAATACACTAAACTAAAACAAACCAAAAGAAAACATACCCTAACTTCTTGAGCCAAATGGCTCAAGGTAGACTAACTCTAACTATGTACAAAAGCTTTGAATGAACAACACTCAAAAGACCTATATATACACTTGACCTAACATTGTTTCTCAAAATGTTCAACAACAACAGGGCATTGGTGATGGTTCTAAGTCTTGCAAATTTATCCTTGTACTCTGAGAAAACTTGGATCACCTCAAATTGTTATTCAGGAAATACATCATGTAAAATCAACAACTGAGGCAATTTTTTTGGTCCATAATCAATCCAAATACAAGTTGTCTTTCCTAAATTTCCATCATCAAATTGATAACCTTCAAAATTAAGAGCAGGGAAAGAGACAACCTGGTATGCTTCGTCATTGAATGGAGATTGTTGCTGATCCTCCACAGCTTCAGGCGGTTGAAGTTGATTGTGTATCATCCCACTTGCATCAACATCGTCTTGATGAGTGAAGAATGTAGGATCAATCTTGAACTCAGGTCCACGAAATATCTCTTCCACTTGTCTATCCTTGTGTCTCATAAACCATGCATCCTTCTGCAACTCTGTGAGCATATCCTCAAAAACTAAGGATTCACTGAAAAGTTGATCTTTAAATATCTTCTTGAGTTGTTCATTGAATACAACCTCAAGTGGTAATGCATTGGGAGGGCGAAGTTGATGATGAATCGTGCCCCTTCAACAACTCGTTTGTCCAGAAACATCTTTGGTTATGACTCCTTTTGTACTTCTTCCATGAGATCTTTCAATGTAGACGCGAAAAGCATTGCGATGAAGACGCCTTTTAGCACCCCCTTGAATTGTTCCTCATACTTAGATTCATTTATGATAACTTGTAATTTTTTATTCAGCATGTCTACTTGATTATCTTCCTCTCCAAGGATGCTTGACACTTCTTGCAATTCATTGTCAAGAATCTCCTTTTGTAGCATGAACAACAATTCACCAAGGATCTTCTCTTTTTGAGATGCTTGAAATCACTTTCTCTTTCTTGTGCTAAATCTTTTA
Organism: Thuja plicata; assembly: GCA_018584345.1. NCBI lineage: Eukaryota > Viridiplantae > Streptophyta > Pinopsida > Cupressales > Cupressaceae > Thuja > Thuja plicata. Next base: position 2,616,821 of record MU226853.1, on the reverse strand, counting down.
CTTCGAACCCTTGATGATCTTCAACTTGTAGTTCTTCATTCTCAAGCATTTCCAAACATTGATCTTCACTTACCGCTTCCAAATTCTGATCATCACGTACCACCTTCTACCACCTTTCCAATCTAATTGTTTGTGCTCCATTTTGAGATTGTCAGTTTAGGTGCATAATCCTATTGTACCATTTACCATTTTGTCTCATCCAAAGGGTGCATAGTTTTGTTCAATTGCTTTGTGGTACAAGTATATTTAAAAGAGTGGAGAACACATGATATACACCAATTTAATTTGAGTTCGTAATCCAATGGTTCCAAAACCCTTTTTACTAGCTCTTGATTCTTTTAAGGATATTGTGCCATCTTTTTATTACATCAACATCAACAATCGACATCTTGTTTGTCCCCGTGCTATTATCATTTGGTGTTGTTTTATGATTTAACAATTGCAACATTAGCGAATCCATATCTGTTCTTCAAATTGTGCCCAACATTGAATATTCATTCAAAGTACATTTACACAGTTATCTCCCCACTCTTGATCTAATTTGTGGGGGCTCACATGTTGAAGTGGAGGGCCATTTCACATGCAAAATTGTTTGTTTAGTTGCAAATCATTTGCTTGTATTTTTTGGCATTTATTACCTATTTTCTTGGCGTTATTAGAGAAGTTGTAACTGATATAAATTAGAGACGCAGGATTAGTTAAAAGGTAGAATGTACTAAGGATGCTCATTTAACTTGAGCTATACAAACTTACTATTTTGAATTTTCTCATATGTTTCTTAATTTTAGTGGCCTTTATATTTCCATGATTGTTCTAGTTATCTATGATCTTGTAATTGTGCACTATTCAATGATCAATGTAAGAAGTTATGATAAATTCTTACCTCTTTTTTGTTTGTTTTTTGAATAGCCTTTCACTTGATTTATGAATACTTAAGTCATTGTTGTGTGCAATAAGTAGCTATGAGACAATCATATCAACTAGTGAATAACCTTGGTTGTTCACTTAGATTAGATTTTATTTCCTATATTTTCTTCAATTCTTTGTTTCTCTTTTATTGTTAAGACTTTGTAAAAGCTCATTGAAAATCTAACAAAGAGCCAACTTCTTATTTCCAAAGGTTGTCTTGCAAGCCCTACCCATGCTTGTAGGCTGTCAATTGGAATGTTTCAGTTTTTTGCAAGGTTTATCTTAGGGTTTTAAATGTTGTTGTGTACTAGGATTTTGTCCCTTATGTTTATTTGCTAAAACCCTTGTCCTTATGATTCAACTGTTGGCAAAATGGCAAAGATGGAAGATGAATTTGTCGGTATTGATGTCAACATAGCAGAGGAATTGATCAGAGGAAGCGATCAAAATAATAGATTGGTTGTTGGTAATTTAATTGTTACAGGTTAACTAGTGGAGCAGAGTGTTCAAAGGTCCGGTGAGAAGCGAATATGATAGATATGGAGTTGCACACGTAGAAGAAGGTTGTTGAAGGTGTTTACCATGTTCATCCAAAGGTTCAGAGTGTTTCATGAAGATCTGGACAGGTAAACAGGTTACAGAAGGTGACTGGCAGAAAAGGTGACAGTCAGTGTTAATAGGAAGACTGAAAAAGGTCTCGTGTGCTCAACAGAGTAAACATTTAAAGGAGCGTATTTAGGAGTATGTCTGGGACATACTCAGGTATACTCAACTCAGAGGGATTATACTTTAGAGGTCTGCATAGCATATAGCCTTGCAGACAGTGTTCTTGAGGTTCAGTAAAGAAGAGTGATTGAAACCAATGACTGTAATGGATTTAGATGTTAATGTGCTATTCATGATGCTGTAGGATGTCCTCAAGGTATGTGCTTGATGAGTTGGCAATCCACATGGATCAGAAGGATCTGATTGGTTGAATTTTCGGTCAATGCTAATATTTTCATTTGTATCATTTGTTCTTGGCCGACCTAGTTGATAAATCGTGTTGCGCAAGTACAAAACTTGCTATCTAGGAGATTTATGATCTCAAGGAGGTGGTTATATTTTGTGGTCAAGATTAAGCGATCATAGATGAATTCAAATCAAGAGATCTAACCGGTAGATTGGAGGAAATGACGGATTAGGTTTTGCCAACCTAGTTCTTGGATTAGGGCAAATTCAGGTTGCTGATTGAGGATGTTGTTGTTAGAGGTGGCTAGCAGAGGGAGAGCCTGATTCAGTGAAATCAAAAGTGTTTTCAACAAAAGGTGAAACAAAGATCTGCAAAGTGAGCTTATAAGGAACTGTAATCACACATTAGGGTTGTCATTCTCAACAATTCACAAAATCCTATCAGATTGGAGTCTGATCGATCATTGTAGTGATCAAATCTGTAAGGCAGTGAGCTTGATTGCATGTGCGATCCCTATAATTGTAATAAGTTTTTACTTCTAACAAGGTTTTTACTTATTGTGGGTAATCAACTCCACTGTGGTTTTTCCCGTAACATGGTTTCCACGATAAAATTCTAGTGTCAAGCATTATGTATGTGCTTCCGATTTATTGCTTTCATGCTTATTGCTTAAATACATAATCAGATTTGAACATTAGGGTTGTATGCTTGATAAGTTATTGTGCTAAAGGGGTTCTGAAGGTTGAAAGGTTTTGAGATTTAGATTATTGGGAACAACTAATTCACCCCCCCCAACTTAGTTGTTCATTGCCATAGTAACAACATCAACGAATGCCCTTTAATGTTACAGTTTCTATTGATGCATTAATTGGTTGTTTCTGGTTTTTAAATCTACAACTAGATCCCTATATTTCATCATCATTTATTGCCCCCCTTGTTTTGCTTGCTAGTTTTTGCTTGCAAAGAGCCCTATGCTTTATGATTTTAGTCGCATCATTTTAATTTTAAATCCCTACGTTTTTGCACCATATGTCTTATTGCAGTGCTGATATCCTTAACAACATAGTGCTTGGTTGAAATAGTCTTAGTGGTGCTATGAGCTTCTACCTTGTTGCCATGTGTCCTAGGGTTTTGAATTATTTAGGTCCTCTCATTTGGTATTATGTTGACCGTTTGATAAATGGAGGCTTGTGATTGGTTGTTAATGGTTCATTATCTGTGCTGGAGAATTACACATTGCGTCTTATTAGTCTAGGATAGGTGGCGGCCTTTTATCGCAGTGCACACCCATTATGTAGTGCATGTGCAGTAGTAAACCCCATTCCCCTTTGTGTGTTGTATGCTTGTCTTTTTCTCTCTTGTTGTATAGACCAAGTTGGCATCCACTTGGCAATGTTTGATTGCAACACACTAATCATTCATAGCTTATTGATGGTTGATAGTTCGTATGATGATTTAGTGCTTGCACTATTGCGACAGGGGTCCTCAATCTGATGATATTACTTGTTATAGCTTGTAGTGCATGTTGATATGATGATTGAGGATTGTGTTTACTCCTGAAGGGAACTACTTGATTACAAATATTAAACAAGATACCAAAACATACCATACAATAATACTAGAAAGATGTAATACTCACAAGAACATGGAAAAATGATATGAACTTTATTTGCAAATGCAATATATACACTCTAGAGAATGCTACTTTCCAATAGGGAGTAATTATATATATAGTGTCGAGCGGTTGGTTAAGAGCTAAGTCACAAGGTTTGAATTCGAATTCGAGTTTGGCAACAATGAAATTCGGATGAATTTCAGGAAGGATAAAAAATTTGACATTAAATTCGCCTTATATAAATTTAGTTTTAAAAAATACATAAATAATAAAAATCTATTCGAGTTATGAATATAATTTAACAATGCTAAATTTAAAATTAAATATTATAAAATAAAATAATAATATATTTAATTTAAAATTAATATAAATATTTCACTTATTAAATTAAAATTATTTAAGTAAAACAATATTATTAAATTTAAATACATTATAATTTATTTAAAAATATTGCTACATACATATATACAAAATTTTAATTTTAATTTGTTAATATATAAATAGTAATATGTTAAATTTCTATGAAGTCGACTTTAGACGGACTTCATTTCCATCATATGCAAAGCGCGCGGGCTTTTCTGTCGTATGCAGAGTGCGATGGACTTGTTTTGGTTTGCAGGGACGATGGACTCCATTTCCGCTTGATAACTGCTTATGGCCATTGTTCTGGGTAAACTTAAATTGCTACCTTCTTCTTTTCTGTCTCAATTTCCTGGAGATGGATAAAACGACTCAACCTTACACCGTTATCCTCGGCTTGAATACTTCCTTAAATGCTATGGGCGATGGGTTTTTTGTGATTCCTGCAGACTGAAAAAGGCCTAAACATTGTTTCGTACGAATTCAAAGGCGAACTTGACGAATTTTTTAAATATTATAAGAATTCGCCGAACTTCGAACTTCATACAAAAAGTACGACAAACCCTATGACTAAGGTTAAGAGTACCAACCATCGACAACTACCCAAAACTAATTGGAAGTAAAATAACATTACATCGCCAATTAATTATTCCATAGCCAAATGTTTATTCCAAAACTTCGGCAAGTGTGCTTGATGGAACTCTAAAATTTGGTAAAATTTTAGAGTCCCAAATATCACACCAAAGGGAGAATTTTCAGATCTTACCCACTACTTATGTTAAAACAATATACTAATCAAGAAGAATGATGGAGACTCATGATTATATAATGCTATTAATGGGCCAGATCACAAATGTCAAAATTGTCAAAAGGAGGACTAGAAAAGATGTAGTTCTTGTATCAAAACTATGCATACTGAACGATAGAGGATTCAATCAAAAACATACAGGCAATTACAACAGGGTGATATATGGAAGTTTATTGATAACTCTTTCATCACTATATATGCCAGATTCATGAGGAATATGTTTCCAGAACTGGAAGGTGTTACACTTTCTTCACTTTAAAATTCTCCAAGGGATAATTACAGGGGTTTTCCATGGTGCAGAACGACAGAGCAATAAAGTTGTCTTCCTATCAGTCGATAGTGATACAGTGAAGAACA
>MU226853.1:2562310-2593252 GCA_018584345.1 Thuja plicata | reverse complement strand
ATTCAAAATTCATTGTTCAAATATGAAATATGATAATTATTAATATCATAAAGATGATCATGATTACAATGAGTAGCATGATATGAATCATGATTGATATCAAAATGAGTACCCAAGTACAGTCCCGAAGTACCAAAGTACCGTCCCGAAGTACCCAAGTTCAGTCCTAGAGTACCCAAGTATCAGATTACCCAAGGGGTGCGGGGACGGGTGCGGCCGCGGTACGACGGTGCTTGAGCGGCGGCGGGGGTACTTCGGTATGCGGAGTACCCGTCTCGGGGACATCCCGGTACTGGGTACTCCGGGGTTTTGGGCTGGGTATGTGTCCCCGGGCTACACAGGGTATAAAAGATACACTGAGAGACTGCCAAGAATAACTGCATGATGAAGAACATACAAGCACAAATAAAGTATGATGTCGAGGATGATCAGTCGCTGACACACATGAGGCTAATGTTGTGGAAGGAACACTCGCTTGACAAAGGTTCAACAAACCCCCCCATGACACTTTATAATATAGTGCGAGTACAATCAGGCACAAAATGTGCGGGATCCCAAGCATGTATGATGACACTTTATCTCAGTGCGTTTGCAAAAAATAGATGCTACAAAAAAAGATGTATACAATATCCAAGAATGACTGAAAGCTAAAGAAACATATGTAACAGGTAACAAGGAGTCATCCCATGCACAAAAAACGATCCCAGGACCTGAAACATCCAAGATATCCACCAAAATGCTAAAAAGCAAAAACTGAATAAAATATACTTGGAGTAGATCCTGGTAATGAGACCCATACAAGAAGAAAGGGGACAGAACCAACTTTCCGACGCCATGCGGAAGTCGAAAAACAGAGTCCAGAAGCAAGATATAGTGACCGGAGTTCAAAATGAAACCCTGACTTTGACTGGCAAAAAACCCTGCAAGACAACAAAATTAGATAACCAAACTTGAAAAATCAGATCGGCCTCAGAACTAGCTTTCCGTCAATATCTCGTTTGGTAAAAAACGCCTCCGTTTGCTCAAGTTATGAGCAAAAAACCAAAGATTGCTCCAAAACAAGAAGAATCCAAGAAACCCCTAAATTTTTTATGCAAAAAAAAGAAAAATGTTTTTTTTTTCTTCCAAAAAACGGTGGCGTGAATTTCGAAGTGGCACAAAAACCGAGGTGGCGTGAGAACCAGGACAATTTTTTGCCTCAAAAAGCATGCCAAAGCCATGCATGCAAAAAAGAGGGCCCAAATTTCAATGGTGTCCAAATTGGATGTGCCTTATATGAAAATAGGGATTTTTCGGCATTTTGAGCACATCTGTGATGTCCGTTTTTGCTCAAAGTGCTCCAAATAAAAAATCCCCTCCAAATCCACACAAACAACTCTGAAAAATTGAAAACCTTGGCTCTCCAAAAAATCTTCAAAAAACCTATGAACAAGCTGCTCCAGCAAGACTCTAATACCATGTTAGAATTCATCAAATTCATAAGCCAAGATCACCTGCAGCAAAATAACTTGTCACAAAGCAAAGAATGGAGACAACTCAGAATGTCCAAGAAATATGAAATATCATTCAAAGAAGGAATTGAGGGAATTCCCGAGAGAGATACAATAATTACAAAGTGATCAATCCTAATAAAGGAGATCAAAACCCCAAGAAGGGTGGAGAAACCTAGGTTGCATGAATAATTAATAAAAGAATCAATTATTGCATGCCTAAAGTTTAGCTTAAGTGAAATAGAGATAAAAAGTGATTTAATAATTAAATCAATAATGATTTAATTAATAAGTGAAAGGTGACTTAATAATTAAATCAATAATTTTTAATTAATAAGTGAAAATACCTTATTAACTTTAACAGATTTTGCCAAAGAGAGGAAGATTTGAGAATGAAAAGTGTACGCTCAAAATGGTGGCGATGAAAATAGTTTGTTTTAAGGTTGTGGTTTGATGAGTTAGAAATAATTGAATGAGTGAAGATATTGTGAAATTCTATGATGCTGAAATAATTCGAGTTCACGTGTGAGAATTTTAGATTGAAGTGGAGGTTGAGAATAATGATTTTTTTAAAAAAATCATTAAAAGAGATTCAAGTTGACATTCATCAGATTCAAAATCAAAGCCCAGGTCGGGAATGGAAAATTGGAGAATTAAGGAAATTTTGGATTTAAATTGAAAATTAATTAAATATTGACTTTTACATTTAATATTTAATTAATAAACATAAAAAAAATGGTGAAAGTGGAACGGATTTCATGAGGAGAGAGAAAATCTCTTTCTAGTGGGGAGTTCAATAAATTTTCAAGATTTTTTCTTCTCCAAAGTCAGAATTTGCAAGTAACAAGATTAATCTTCTTTTAATCTTCCAATGTTCTTACATCAATTATTTTATTTTGCAAGGGGAAGAATTCTAGTTGCAGGCGTTCAAGGACTACATTCAAGTTTCAAAATTCCAGTTGCAGTGTTGAAGACGTTCAGGTTCCAAGCAATCCAGCTCAAGTCATTCAATGTTAAGGACTTTAAAAGATCAAAGTTCAATCCAAAAATCCAAGAACATGGCCAAGGAAGTTCTATGTGAAGAAACTCTAGAATGACTTAATCATCGACGAGGGAGTCCAATCCGTTTCAAGAAGGCGAGTTCCCAAGCAGGCACATGGAGAGAAGAAAGTGGTCAAAGGGAGATTATTTCAAGAAGTAATCAAAGTTGGAACTGGGTTACAAAATGATGCAATCAGAAAATATTGCTCGACACCTAGCCTGTTGACATAGTGCCCAGTCATCTTCACCGAATGGTCAAGGATTCTCAAGTCAAAATTCACTGCATTTAAGGAGGGGAATCAAGAATAATCTATTTAAGGCAAACAATGCATTTAATGCATAGTGGATACACATGTCACCACACTCTCTTGCTGGATGGACATGCGTAGTGGGCATTTATTACTCCACTAGGGAAGTGGCTCCCTCCTGATTGGTCCATGTGGACCCCCTATTAATTGTAGATTCTTTCTTCTTGCCCTAACCCAAATTAGGGTTGAGTAGGCAAAATCTGGGCCATCAGTTATTGTTTCAATCCGGGCCGCTCATTGTAATCGGGGACCTATATAAAGGCCTCACCTCTCATTTGTAAAGGATGGAATTCTGAGATTGTTTCTATGAACTATTGAGATAATAGAGTTTTCATTGAAGTTTGGTGATCACTTGATGTGTCTTAGTGCTTGCTTGTTCTCTTATTCCCTCATTTAGATTAGATTTGTTAGATGAAGTGTTTTGATTTCAATGGAGAATGTGATGACATTTTGATGAATTACATGGTTCATACTTTTGATGGTTTACTGATTGTAAGCTATTGTGCAAAGTTAGTTTGAACCCCTCACTTTTATGGATGCTTAACTTCTATCATTCAAAGTGCATTGTTCATTTTGATGGCGTTCGTTGTGGTATGAAAATCACTTGCATAATCCCTTGAAGGTTGCACCAATTCTAGCGTAGTTGTAGTTTATCTTGGCGAAGCGGAGTTCGTTATTTTGGAATTTGTCCATCAAAGCAGTATCTGTTGTTGTCATTATCCTTGGGAGTAGAATAGAATTTCTGAACCCTTTTCCCCTTTGCTTTCCGTATATTCCGAAAACCCCCAAAAATAGCACTTAATTGCAATACCATTCGTAAGCTCCCATATCCAGTTGTTCAAAGTCAATTTGAGTGATGAAAACATAAGGCCCCTCGTGTTTAACAGCAAATCACATTTACCATTGAGCTTATCCGTGGTCAAGAACTGACACAAAAGGAACCTTGGAGTCTATTGTGTGATCTTTCGCAATCTTAGCACGCAAATGATTTTGATCAAGAGAGGATAAGATATCTCGATATTTTGTTCTACTGTTGGTGAGTCATAAAACGCACATCAACAGGTACCTGAGTGGAGTCTAGCTGTGTGACAGAGTTTGATAACCACCACTTCATATATTAAAAATTGCATTAAAGTAAATTTTCTGATCTCTGGTCTAAAGATCAATACCTGACTTGTTAGCAACAGCTACAAGCTCCCCCACCTATAGTTGGGCCACTATAGGTATGGGATATACTTCTTAGAGTTAAAATCTTTTTTGACATATCTCTATAGCTTGGACTTTAACTGTTGGATTTGGAAGCCTTGACTACCTTTAACAATCACTACAGCAATGGGCGATTAAGTCATTGGGCAGGTAGAGCCTTTCACAAGGATTGAACTAAACATCCGCGCAATGAATTGGATCTGGGTTATTTATGAACTAATTATTTACTACGTACATAAATAGAGATAAGAAGTGTTATTCTCTTAATGACAGATGCCCATATACTAAAATTGCTTGCTTGGATAATGAATAAAAGACATCAGTATTTTGAATTTTCTTACAACTTATGGGCATTATACACACACACACACACGTATGTATGTATGTATGTCTAAATATAGTGACATGATGCAAGAATCTTCTGTGGTATCTAATAGCATATTGAAGTAAAAAGTCATTTTAGAAAGGTTAAGTTGACTTGGTTTGTAACTTGTTATAGGAAGCCAAAACGATGGCTGTTCATTTTCTTTTAAGTTATGTCATTCATGAAATGACTTTGAATATAGACAAGTCCTTGGGAGATATTAGTGTAAAGATGCTAAAGAGCTGTAGATTTTTGAACTTGAGTTTGATGGTAGCTTTTTTAATCATGTAGAGTCAATGTATAAAGTGGTAATCCCATTGTTTAGATTAATTGTTGTATTTAATTTTGCAATCTGTACATGAAAGGCTGACTCTTAGCAGTCAGCTTATTGCTTTCCCTGTATAGAGTCTGATCAGTGACCTCATAAGTTTTTATTTCATTGCATATTTTTCTCATGTTTCAGAGGTTTTTAAAATACATACGGAGGAGTTGCGTGCCAAGCAAGAGGAGATTGCAAAGAAAGATGGTGAAATCAAGGTTTTGCAAGCTATTATTCAGACTCTTACCAGTAATGGGCCATCTCGTAAATCAGACCAGAAATGATTCATCAGAGTGAAACAGCATATATTTTGTTTTGATTATTAACTGAACAAATTACAGGAGGGATTTGTTGTCACTGCCACCAAATCTACTGAATAGTATTAGTGCTCCTTTATTCAAGTCTTTACCTTAAGGAAGCACTGTGTTTTATCTGCTCATTCAGAGTGAGTGACATATTTTTTGTGATGTTAATTGAGGTTCTCTGTTGTATCATCCTTGATGGCACTGGACAATGTACCTTCGATACATCCATTGTGTCAGCCAAATCATAATGGATATTAACATTAAATGAAAACCCGTGACCTGGCATCAAGCGAGTACATCCATTATATTAATGGCTCATGTATTTTTATATTTTTTTTGTTCAAATTAAATGAGTTTTTGTAATTATTTGTCAACTCATTTGTACAGTTCAAGACCACTTTCTAATCAATTATTCATTCAGTCTAATTGTATCCATTGCTGGAGTTGATGAGCTGCTGAAGATTTTTTCCATTTGACATATTTATCTTGTTTAGGTTCAATTCTGTCGATGACTTCTCTCCCAACTTAATTTATTTTTGATATATAGCTATTTACATTGGTTACCGAACTGTGTTTCACCGTAGGGATCTCTTTCGCAATGCATAAGAACCACATAAAAACATGAAGGTTCTAGCTGTTTTGCAATTGTTTAAGAGTAATATTCTCTTTTTTTGGCATGTAAATTGTACACAAGAATTTTTTGGTTTTCTTCAACCATTCCTTGTCTGCTAAGGCATTTTTAAATAGATTTCACTTAGGAAAAATAAGTGCAAGTCACACCAGGAGAACTGAACTTGGTTGTTTGCTATTCACATAAACTTTTGAGCATAAAATATTATGATGCAGACTGAATTGTTCAAAGCAACTGTCAGAATCAAGATCAGTTGTGTCTTTGCCCATTCTTTTCTATATTGGAAATTGTCTTTGATTTGAGCTAATCTCCTTGGCTTCTGTCAAGCTCATCAGAATGAATCAGTTGCTGCTCACTTTCATTTCAAAAATCGAAACCTTATGCAATGTTACTTATGCTTGGGAAGGGTGCCATATGAAGATTTCAACATGTATATGGCCAGACGAACCATGTACTTCGGAATACGCAGACATCTAGATAAAGCTCACATGTGTCATTTGACCTATATCGGGATCCAAATGACCTGTATTCGGATGTATTGGGCCATCTTTTTTTGTGATGTATTCGAGAGAGATGTGATAATAAATGATAATAAATTAAGGAAAACTAAAATCAATGTGCACGAAAGGTTTTCTAAGATAATACATTATTTGAGGGGCTTGTAGTAGATACAATGTTATTGAAAAGTGTTTGGCTATTTGTCTTGCAACAAATATTTATATGGTATGACCTTAAAATTAATGTTTATACAAGCAAGTCATATGACGAATGTTAGAAAAATGAAAGACTTATAGGAGTGGAATTGGTTCAGCCAGATGAAATAACCATCCACGAGAGATTTTGAATAGAAGGAATGGTTATATTGTTAGAAAATAAATATAAAATAATTAGAATGAATGGTATGATGATGTTAAAAAGGTGAGAATCAAGTTGCAAATGAAATTTTAAAACAAATTAAACTTATGACTAAGTGTTTTAATATGATATGGGACATAACATAAAATAAATGATTTAAATAAATTTAGTAATAAGATGTGAATAAGAGAATTAAAGTACTGTATTTTTTTCATACTAACACCACATTTTCAATGTAACTTAAGGAGAAAGCCAAAAAAAATCAAATGATGAAGGACAAATCTTGACAACAAAGACATGTTAGCTAATCATGTACACAACACGTTTCAAATGGAAAAGCAAAGGAAAAATTGTTAAAAAAAGATTCTCTTTGAAAGAGGAAAATGTGAAAAATTGGAGGACTAGAAATAACCAATGATACAAGGATGGGTCTTGACGACAAGGGCATATTAGGTAAACATCTAAACAATACATCTCCAAAATGGAGAAATGAACATAAAGATGACCATGAGGAACACCTTTGAAGCATGATGAAGTTGCAAACAGCTATTAAAAAATGATTGCTATAGGGTTGAAACTAATGACTCTTTTGAAATTAGGATTAAAAAAGTAATAATTTGCATGAATGACCAAAATAACGCTACTCAATTATCATTATAATCATTAGTGTTGAAGATACAAATCGCACATTAGTTTACACAAGTGATTCCAATGACACTAAACAACTGAATATGTAATTTGACAAGTTAAAAAAATATTTTTCAATAATCTTAAGAATATTTCAATTGAGGATGGATGATCACCTTCATAAATTAAAATGCAGGGATGTCTTTATGGAATGTGTTTTAACTCATCGAGATACATGGGTGGCTAGACACTCCATCCACCTAGTACATAAGAGCAAAAACTAGATGCATAGATCACTTAAAGAGACACCATTGAAGTACAAACACCAACAATATAATGCCCAAAATATTGATGAGAGATATGATAGGGCCATTGAAATTGTCACAATTTATAGCAAACAAGAGAGGAAACAACATTAGAAGCTTCACAAGATAGTGCCAATGATTGCAAAGGGTGTGCAAAGACAATACACTCCCATGAAGTTAGACATGGTTGTGATTGCAAGGAATGAAGCACACAAACAAACCCCTAAAGACACTACATAAAGTAGTGTGAGTATAATAATAATAGCATTACATGATATGCAATATCTTTGAAATATATGTACAAAATATGATATTTTATCTTAATGTACTAATAAATTAAGAACCACATTCAATATATGTTTACAATGTCTAAAATTGGCCACATATTAAAAGTAAAATTATACTGAAGTATGGGAGAAAATATACACAAAAAATTATAGCAAAAATGAGTGTATGCAAGTTATGAACATATATAGGTCTCAAAATGAGAATTGCAAACCAAAATTTTGAGGAAGTTACTCTTTTGAAAAAATGTCCAAACTAAAAAAGCTCTTGTACCTCCACAAAGGATGCAAAATTGTATCTTGGTTAAAATAATATTTTGAAAAAGAAGCTTGTAAATGCAAAGAATAGAGCCTTTGAGTATGGACTCTAATAACCAATTGCCAATTGTGAAGGGGGAAAAAGTCAAAGGTCAGTTTTTTTAATGTTAGCATTATGTCACCACCGAATTTGGTAAAATTGAAGGCTTACGAAATGTTGCTATTATCGATAAAAAATAGCTTTGCCAAAAAAGAATATTGCTAACTTTGGAGGTGTTGCAACTTTAGAGGACGTGCTAAATGATTACTACATTTATTAGAATTGTTAAACAATCATCAAATTTAGTGTATGGATGGCTTATATATATATATATATATATATCTTTTAGCAAATTAAAAAACATATTATTATAGTTTTCTCTCCCACCACCCTATTAAAGGAGTGATGCCCAAGGTATCACTATGGTTCCACAACCTAGGCTTTGGTAGGAGTGGGGCTTGAGGGCTTGTCATGCTTGCCATGACAATGGACATATACCATATGACTTCTATGGGTACTATAGTCCTAAATTGTAGGCACTTGATTAATAAAAAATTTAAGGACTATTCGGTGCTCACTTTTGTGAATTTTCTATAATTGGACCTCATATGGTACTTAATGAATACCTAAATTCAGATATAGGTTCTTCTCCTTTCTCTCATTTCAGTCTTGTGCAAAATCAAGATTGGCCCTTATTTCTAAGTGTGCCCCTCTATTTTCTTCCAATCACGTAATTCATTTCATCTCCTAGGCCCTATATCATTATTAGTGGTCTTTTTATCCTTTTTGGACCCCAAAACTAGTTGTGCTTTATCTTCTCGCATCTACACATTCCCCGGAACTCTTGGGGCAAATTTGAGCTCTGATTGGTGGGTACATAGTTTCCTAGCCGTTATGTACCTAGGTACACAACGTTTCAGCCACTGTGTACCCCCAAGGATAGGCCCAAATTTGAATCGAGTGCCCTTTCCAGGGTTTTGGTGAGAAATCCAGGTCTGTGGTCGGCCCGGATAAGGTTGAATCCCTGAAATGAAGTGAGAAGTATATAAACCCCCTACTTCACCTTACCTTGACATACACAATCATATGCCAGCTATCATCCATCAACTACATCCAAGTTCTATGATTCAAGATCTTCAAGCATTCTCTATTACTGAATTGGCAATTCAAGGCAAATCAAGTGCAAGAAAGCAATATTGAGATCCATCAAGTCCAAGCATCAATTCTTCTTCTCAAGTATTCAATGTGGTCTTCTCTATAGATCTAGCTTCTTTCCCCATTGGAGGTCAAGCAAAAGAGTTTTTTTCAAGGGATGAGCCATCTACCCATCTTCTTCTCTCTCTTTTCCCCATTAATCCAACATTGTGGCAAATTATAACATCTACAACACAAGGTTTTGTCTTTTCATAATTTCCTTTTAGGTTTTTGTATTAAGTCAAAAGCTATTGCATTAATATATCTGATTCCATTCAAGGAGGCATTTGCATTGAAAATGTATGAATTACTTCATTTATCAGATTTGATCTCTGCATACTTTTCTATTATTTCATTATATTCCAAGGTTGATTCCTAAACAAGGGTTTGACTGAGGAAAACCCCTTATCTTCAACCTTCTTCCCCATTTTTATGTGTGTAGGTGCAGGCGAGGGAGCTACAATTGTAGATCTCTGCTGAGGAAACCCTGACAGTGACCTTTGACAAATCTTGGACAAAAACCCCTGGGTACGCAACAATTCAACCGCTCTATACCCAGGTACAAAATATTTCAACCATTCTGCACCCTCTTGTTCATCCAAGAATTTCCAGACAACAAGTTGATAGGTTATAGAGCTCAAATCCAAAGTTACGAGTGTTTTTAGGACTCTAATAGTCAAAAAATCAGTAGCCAAACAATGTCTCTTTCTTATTCTTAGGTACACATTATATCATCTTTAATCTCATTTCTAACTTTACATTTCATCTATACACACAAACATTAAAAAAGTGAAGGTTTATTGACCCTCTTAGCATATAGGACCTTTCCAAGCCCATTAGGACAATTTTCTTTCGAATGTGCAATTTGAAAGGGTGAAGTTAATTATTGATTAAATTAAAAGATGATATTAAATAATTATGATTATTTTAACATTTATAACTATGTGATTATTAAAAATTAAGCAATGAAATTTATTACTACAAAGATGTTTTTAATTTTATTGTACCGTCCTAAAAAGTTAGCACCCATTATTCGTTGTCTTTTAGGACCTAAGAAACCCCATTTTAGTGATTTCAAGATCCAATGTCTTTATGCTTGATTTCCCGCATCTTTCATGTTCTTTCCTTGAGACTTTGCACATTGCCGAAGCCCCAGATTCACTTTGGAATTAACCCTTCCGGGACTAGGTCGAACCAAGTTGGCCTTGTCCTTGGGGGTTGATTTTAAGTAGGCTGCAGGCCCAATGCAGGGGTGTTTTATTTCCCAATCTTAGTGTGGTTGGATTCAAAAATCAGAGTCCTAAAATGACATTTTGACATCTACAATCTATATGCAATCTTTGTGTAAGCTATCAATTGATCAAGTGCAAGCAATCAAGCATTCACGTTGTGCAATTGAGGTGGTGTATTTAAGATTTGAAGGAAAGCATCCTATTGAAGATCTCCAAGTCTCCAAGTCTTCCTCCATTCAAGCAAAGACAATCTTCTCTCATTGATGTAAATTTCTCTCCCATGGTGGCCAAGTAGAGGAATTCTCAAGCAAGCAAGAAGATCCATTCCTCTTCTTCCATTCATGATTTAAAGCATACACTCATTGAAGATATATGATTTGGCAAGTGTAGATATGTTGAATTTGTGATGACATTCTTGATTCTACAACACATTCCAAGCATACAAGCATCCTTGTGGAGTTGATTGATTTTTACATCCATCCATGAGGGTTTCCATCCAAGGTAAATATCACATTTATCTTGTTTACATTAATTTTCTATTTCATCTCAAGGTTGATTCTTATATAAGGGCTTGACCAAGGAAATACCATTTCCAAAACCTTTTCCCCTTCTCCTTGTGTGTAGGAACATGTCTTCAGAGTTTTAGATCTAAAATTTCATAGTTGCAGAACCAGTGACTGATCTGCTACAGATTTCACTAGTGTTTGATTTTGTAAGACAAGACCAAATTTGTGGGAGTAGGTCAACTTGAGTCGGCCTTATCCTGAGGATCTGTAAATTTCAAAGTTAGAAGATACAGTCATTAGGGTTTCAGATCCAGAATAGTTCCCGATTTTGACAGCTTAGCGACAATAAATTCCAGATTTGAAATTTGCTCCTCCTCACCCAGTTTTTAAGGGGAGTTCATTCTTCTTCATTTCATCTTGCATTTCCTTTCATACATCAAATATGATATAATACTTAGCTAGTTGTCATTTCATTTATCATAGTTTTCATTTCTTTCATAGTCTTGCATATCATTTTACATATCATAAACATCTTAACATAAAAAGAATCCATCCCCAAACTCCGTCTTCAAGTCTTTTTTAGCATTAACATCCCTTCATCATTCCGGGCTTTGCTAATCTAGTTTAAGATTGAGGGTGAAGCCTTTTGGGGGTATTCCTAGTGTGACATAGGATATCCCTCTCATATCCCCCACATTTAGATTTGGTGAGCCTTCTATCCAATCACGTACCCCACCCTAGTTAGAGGGCTCATCGTTTCTTATGTTATATTTTGGTGAACCTGAATTTGTTCATTTCCATTCTAATTTTGGTGTTAGATCCCCGTTCTTTACATTTAGGTTTCTTTTATATGCATATTAGCTAGATCATATCTTTCTTTATATGCATTTTGTTAGTCAAAATTTATATTCAATCATAATTACATGCTTAAATTTGATATTTAAATTTTCTTGGAGTACATATTTATTTCAAATTGCATTGCATTTCTCTTTCCTTTCATTCCCTTGTGCATAAGCTTCATCACTTTGAGTCCATAGTATAACATTCTGGTTAGAAGAAGCCTTAGACTTATGGGTTCCTTTGATCCTGAAGCCTCCTTTCCTAGGAATCTAGATGAGACCAACATGCATCTTTGTGATCTCAATCCTATCATGGAGAATAGCTCTTCTCATTCTTCACATGATGAAGAAGAATCCTTAAGGCTTCCTCGTTCTCAATTCCAAAACCTTTCCCATGAATTTGTGAAGTTTGAACATTGGCTAGGTCAAGAAAACACTAATCCTGAAGCTCTTTTAGTTGTAGAAATCTTAAGGAAACTTATTCACAATGATGACAATGGTGTTAACCTCTTATGTAGAAATTTATCATCTTATTGATTCCAATATCAAACCTATTAAGGATTGTGCTCAATAATTAGGCTATACTCCACCTATTACAAGTGTTGAGACCTCTTTGCCTATTTCTCCTTCCATCCCTAGCGTGTCTACTTATGCTCCACCTATCATAACAATTTCAATCTAGACCTCCAATCCTACACATGCGAGTCTTCCTAATCCTTATGTTACTTCTATCCCTTCAAGTGTTACATTTGTTTCATTGCCTTCTTCTATACCTCCTTATCATAGTGTTCCTTTTCCATATTGAACAATTGCTTCCATTTCCAACAATGCTCCTAATGTTTCCCAATTTCTCCTCCTACTATCCTTTCTACCATTTCTACCATTAATAACTTGACTCAAACTATGTCTTCTTTGCAACAACAAATTACTTCCATGACTCAATCCAAGTTCAACATTCCTACTTGTGACATTTCTAGTCCCTTGCCTTTAGATATTATCCGTGCCGTTATCCCGCAATATTTGGAGATTCCTCATATTGAGACTTATAATGGTAAGGGTGATCCCATGACTCATGTCAAATCTTTCCAAACCTTGCGTAGTGATTTCTCTCATGACCATAGGTTCATGGAAAAGTTTTTTACTAGAACTTTTTGAGACAAAGCCTTGCAATGGTATCGTTCCTTGCCTCCTTATTCAATTGATTCCTTCAAAAACCTTGCTAATGCTTTTATTGAACAATTTCAAAACAACATTTGTTATAAATCTCTCTAACTGATTTAATGCATTGTAAACAAGGTATTAAAGAAAAAGTTAGTGATTTCATTGGTAGATTTAAGGATTTGCATGCTCAAATTTCTTATCATGTGTTTGATATTAATGTGCAACACATTTTTATTGCTAATTTACAAGGTAACATTAGAGATAAGATACTTCTTTCTGAATTCTCTTCATTTTCCTAATTGTGCGCAGTGCTTCATCATTACCAACTACAAGTGAGTCAATTTGAGAGCACCACTCCAATGGCTCCTGTTCTCGTTGATAAGAGTGACGCCATATCCAATTTCAACAAGTTTCAGAAATCAAATAACTACATAAAAATCAACAAATCATCGAATAATGTTGATGAACAAGGGACAACAACATCCAAAGGCGTGGCTCCTTTTTCATCTATTTTTAAACGTGCTTGTACTTATACTCAATTTTCTGAATCCTTGCATAATGTGATAATGGAAAATGTTTCCACTAGAAGATCGTTATCCAAGATCTTATTAATTCTAAGGCTATATCTGTTGATGGTGACAATGATCAAGGAAAAAAATCTGTGGCACCTCCCAACCAAAACTTACAAACCTATACCAATACTTTGCCATCTCATTCAACCAATACCACTGATCAACCTTCTTCTTGCCAATGCATTGATAATGATGACAAAGTTAATGAATCCAATCATGTTGTTAACTAAGTTGAGCAAGTCAAACCTAAACCTCTATCTCGGCCTTGCATTACCTTTGACCCTACTGAGACAATTAAAGAACTTGATGGTCCCCTCTATATTGTCGCAAAGGTTAATGACCTTCCTACCCATGATGCCCTTGTTGATCCTACTTGCATGGTGAATGTGATAACTGAAGAACATCTTTACAGTAAAAAATTGCAAAAATATTTTTATGATAAATCTGATGTTAGGGTTCAAACTTACAATGGTTTCCTTTATCCTTCACATGGTTTCATTTCCTTCCCTGTTGAAGTTGGCAGTAAAAATTTAGATGTTACCTTCACTGTCATTCCAAATTATGATCAATTTCATGTCAAACTTGGTCTACTTCCATGCACACCGTGGCTTCTCCTATTCATAAATGTGTTAAATTTCCCCATAAAGATGAAATCATAACTGATAAGCATAGTCTTTATGAACCTTCCGTACCTCGTGACTCAGTTGAACTTGATTTCTTTTGGCCTTCTATGCCTCAACCAATTCAAATCCGTTCTGACCATCTCTTTACATGATACCAAGCCTACAACGTCCAAAATATTTGTGAACTTGGAAAACCTAAGGATGTTCCATCTCTTTTCCTTGTTCGTGGACTTCTTACTACACCTATACCACCTCTTCCTATTGCTTGTATACATACTTCTCAACCTATCTCTATACCTAGTGTGGTTCCTTTAGTTCTTCCTTAAAAAGAAGAAAAGGACCTGATGTTGATTGATCCTATCCCAACCCTAATTTCTAGTAAGATCAAACTTAACCTTCATGTCCATGATTGTCGTCGCAAGTGTATTGCTAGAGCCCACCAATGTGCTTCTCAAGAAATATTGTTTCACGTCATACACCTACTCATATTTTTCTTCCCTTTGACCAACCCACACCTGAGCCAAAGGAGGAAGTGAATTTAAAGAAAGTTAAAAAGAAAAAAACATGACAATGCTATTCATATCTTATATGCTATTACAATTATTCTAGATGTAGAAGATACTCTTAATGATGATGTTCTTGATGCTAACAATGATATTCATGCTAGTGATTCTGATGACATGTATGAGACCATTAATATTGATAATGAATTACCAGTTATGATTTCACAGCAATTATCTATCACTTCTAGTAATGAACACAATGACCTCTCTTCACAATAGGGTGCTTGTTTGGAATTGGCTATTGTTCCATATGCTGTGCTTGATGTTTCTCCTCTTGTGAGTTTCTCACCTTCCCTAAACACTATGAACCGAGATGGGGGACAAACAATACGCTTTACTAGGTCCTCTAGTACGGTGGATTTTATTTTCTTTTTTGTTTTCTTGTTTTTTGTGATGTGCTTCCCTTGTGTTGTGCTACTTTTTTCATATTTTTTAGATTTCTTTAAACGAAACTTGTTGCTCCATTGACGCAAGGTGATAAAGGAATCACAATGTCGTACACATTCTTCTATTTGTATCTCTCTTCTTCTATATGTCATTACATGTTATGTCGTACCTGTGCCATTGTTTGTACATGTGCCTTTGTGTTGTCTTCTTGGGATGATTCAACATAGTAGTTACCTATTATTTGTTGGTCTCCGTGATGCTGACCCAAAAAGACTCTTCTTTGTAACTCTTACGTGCTTTTCTTCCATTGTGCTTGTAGTTCTACTTCCTTTGGGGGATGCTGAAAATTAATTTTGACGTAATTTTGATATACATGATTTACCATATGACCTACTGACCCTAGAGTTGGTAGATCCCTTTTGTGCTCTCTTTTATCATGTTCTTGTTTCCCTTGATTTGTCCTTTCTTGGGGGAATTTCACAATGGAAATGTTTCTTGTGGATGCTTGTACGCTCTTTAAAGGCATTTCTCTCGTTAAGGCATTTGCAATCGCTATAACGTGGGGCATACACTCTGAATCATATTTTGCACACACACACACACACACGCACACACACGCATGCACGCGCGCACGCGCGCGCGCACACACACACACACACACACACACACACACGTATCACATCATTACGTGAAAACTCACATAAATTCATACTACCTTCTATGTGTAGAATAAAACATTGTAAATCCTCCCATCCTATGCATAAGTTGGTTCTTTGGATTAGGGTATGAACATCATCAAAGCATATGATAGGGAAAGTCTTGTAAAATTTTGAAGTTGCACATGCCCTCAAAAACATGTAAATTTATTTATGGTAATTTTAAATAAAGGCATATTTTTTAGATTGTGTTGTACCCTTAGCAGGGGGCTACTAAGGGGGTTTTCACTTTCCCTTATCCAAGATCTTTGATTTTTGAAGAGAGTTCATGTTAGACAATTGTTCAAAGATTGAAGAAAGGTGTGAAGGTGAAAAAGACTTTCAAATATTGATTGATTTCTAGAGATTTGGTAACTTTTTAGGTAACCTTGCTATTTTTCTTCGTAATAAGGTTCTAGCCCTATAAAAAAATACAACTATTTATAATTAAAAAACATATATAGCATTTATTTAAAAAATTAAACATTACTTCAATTCATTATCATTAAAAAGTTGGATAATAATAATTATCTGAATCATAATTGTTTTTCTTGATTCTTAGGTAATAAATACTTGAATACATCATAAAAATTATTTATAATCAGGCATATGTATAGAAACGTCATATAAAAAAATCATTAAACATTTTATGAGAATTCTTATGTTCTACTTCATTAGTGTCTCTTTATCATGACTCTCACAAATGATTTTCTTAAGAACATCCGCATCCATGTTCAAATGAATAGTATAAAATGATTATGGATGATGTTAGTCATAGAATTTGCTAGTAAATTTATTTTTGTGTACATATTCATTTTCTTTCTAGATTTGGTTCAATGGTGAATGGGTATCATGACTCTACATCAAATAGGCTTACGAGCCTTGTGTTTGAAAAATATTAGCAATTTATAACCTAATAGTAAGAGTGACCATTATGAAAAGTTTTAACAATGGTACTTTTCATAGACCTATTTGTTTGCACATCATATAATAATCTAGATTTATACTAGTTATAGGTATAAATCATAATGCATCACTGGATTTGATATAGATATCATAAACATTCTTGCTACTTAGAAAAATAACATATCATCCGTAGAAGTTATAAATGATGCTATTATTTTAAATTTCTATCATGTCCTAAAATTGGTAAATGGTATGCACGGCCTTCTACTCACTATTAATCACCCCAATCTTAACTTGAAAGATAAACTTTACACAAACGAAGGTTTTAGCTCTAAAATTTCTAAAGTTCATGCGTAAGTTGTGCAAGATATTGAATAGAATAAATATCATGATTCGGAAGATCATGAAACATAAGCACAAATAATATTAATTATGATAGATGGAAATAATAACTAGTAATATTGACTTTTCTACCATATCATCATTTTTAAACTACATGGTTAATTCTAAAGTCCAATCAAGAACGAGATGTCAAAACTAGTGGTGTGTAAAATGTATGTTTGATTAAATAGATCCACATGACAAGGATTATTTCAAGATAAACTAGATGTTTTGGGAACTTTTTAGAGTTGGCCATAATGATGATTTACTACTCTTGGTTGCATTTTGTGGAATGGATAGCAAGTTGCTTCACATAAATTAAAAAATAATCCTCAAGACTTTCTTATAATCAAAAAGTGTATTGAGCCAAAATCATGGAAAAAAATGGTGAAGATCACTTGAAGAAGGGTGCATGAGCACCAAGAGGTCTTCCATTAAGTAATAAAAAGGTTGAGGAGAAATGAGCACACCACCTATGTTATGTATTATACTGCCAAATTGTCACTAAAATTGTTTATTGACCCATTCAAAGCTATATAGTTACATGCAATACTATTCAACTTCTATAAATCCTCAAAGGCCATACATGTCATTGTTAATATACTCATTTTCTTCTCAACTCTACAATCATCCATATCTTTTTGATTCCAAGAAAATAATTTGTTTTGGTCAATGTAATAATTAATACACAAACTAGACATTTATCATAAAAATAATGTTGCAAAGTATATACAAATGAGGCACCAATATCATAATTAATCCTTTTGAGCATGTTTCTAGCAATTGAATCGTGTCATAGTATTAAACCACCACTTTTAGACCATGCTTGATGAAAAAAAATTGAAGACTTAACCTAAATGATTGAATGCGATAAAAATAGAGAAAGCTATTTTTCTCATAACCTTAGATAAGAAATAAGAACAAAATAAGAAGCATGTCTAAATTTTAAAAAAACCACATCCCTTTAATATTTAAAAGAAAGCGATATTAATAATAAAAGTTTTATATACATTTGACTATATGCTTAAAATGTACAATAGAGAATATTACAAGCTATTTTTCATAAACGACTTAGGAAAACTGTAAATTGTATTATACATTAAAGCTATCACAATTAACACCAAGAACAATGGCGTACTTGTTTGTCCTAGTCGAGAATGATAATGCCTTGGCCAGCGGCATGAGTAAGAAATAACATGTCTGTGTTGTTACTATTACTATTATGAATAAATATAATGTTTTCCTATTAAGAATAATTCTAATGAATTTGAAAACATTTTAAACAGTATAATGAAGCTATTTTTCATAAACGACATAGTAAAACTGTAAATTGTTTTATACATCAAAGCTATCACAATTAACACAAACAATAATGAAATGACGTGTCTGTGTGTTGTGCACTGTGCTTTTCAGAGAGGTGTGGACAAAAATCTTAGACTACCGACTTACCTCTTAAAGTGCTTCCAATAATATGCAAAAGCTTGAGGATTTTTAGGCCGAACAAACAACATCGTTTTGAATGACTGGATGACATTATAATTGAATGAATGTTCTCCAACTGAACACTTCATCTTTTGGACATCACGTGTGTCTGTAGTGAAGTACTTCATTTTGTCTCCCAATGGAAGTGAAAAGACCTCTCGACCTGCTTCCATTGTCTCATGCAATGCTTCTATTTTAATTATTACATTAAGGTTTGTATTAATGTTTTAGTTAGTTTCACGATGTAAAAGTGTGTTTTTAAAGAGTTGTATTGAATTTTCGTTAAACGAAAAATTACAATATGGAAAAATTGTCAGATAAAGGGAGGCAAATGTTTGTGAAGAGGTCTGGTTTTATGTGAAGAGGTATGTGAACAATGGTAAGAGGATAGCATATGCTCATGAGGACACAACAAGTTTCAAAACACCAGAGGTTGACCACATTGAGTCAGAGATAGGAGAAATTTCAATGTTCAGAAGAGTTATGATTAGACAGCTAGTCAAGGATGAACCCAAGCATAGGAGAGCATTGTTAGGGTTAGATGTAAAATCCCTGGTAAAGTTTGCAAAGCGATTGTGGATTCAGGCTCCACAGACAATATCATATCATAAGAAGCAGTAAACAAATTGAAATTGGTAAAGGTACCTCATGTCAATCCATACAAAGTGAGATGGTTGAACAAAGGGTAGAGTGTGTTGGTGAATGAGTAAACTTGGGTGGAGTTTTCTATTGCAGGGTATAAGGATAAATTACTTTGTGATGTGTTGCCTATGAATGCATGCCTTCTGCTATTGGGCAAGTCTTGGCAATATGATAGGGGTGCAGTGTATGATGGAAAGGAGAATTCCATATCTTTCAAGAAAGATAGCAGAACTTTCAAGAGTCAGTCCTTATTGGAGGAAGATGAGCCACAACCCAAGATGCCTAGTATCTTGTTGAGTAGTAGAAAGGAATTCATTAAAACCATTAGAGACGAAGGAAGTGAAGGGTATGCCATCTTGCTCAAGCCTAAGGAGGAAGAGAAGCCTAAACAAGAGCCTTTTCCATTAGAAGTCCAAGAGTTACTTGAGAAGTATAAAGACATAGTCAGTGATGGTACTCCAACAACTTTACCTCCTAGAAGAGTGATAAGTCATCAAATTGACATTGTACCTGGTGCATCCTTTCCAAATAAGGCAGCTTATAAACTCACTCCAAAACATAACCTAGAAGTGGCTAGACAAGTGCAGGAGCTACTAGACCAAGGACTAATCAAGAAGAGTAGGAGTCCAATTGCTGTACCTGTGGTCTTAGCATCCAAGAAAGGTGGTAAGTGGAGACTTTTCATTGACTCTAGGGCTATTAATAGAGTCACAATTAGATACAGATTTCCAATTCCTAGAATAGAGGATTTGATGGACTGTCTTGGAGGGGCAAAGTTTTTCACTAAATTGGACCTAAAAAGTGGGTACCACCAGATTAGAATTAAAGATGGGGATGAGTGGAAGAAAATTTTTAAGACTACTGATGGGTTGTATGAGTGGAGAGTTATGCCATTTGGCCTCTCAAATGCCCCTAGCACATTCATGAGGCTCATGAATGAAGTGCTTAAGGACTTCATAGGGATATTTGTGGTAGTATATCTAGATGATATACTTATCTTCAGTAAGTCAGTAGAGGAACATGTGAAGCATGTGGAGATGGTACTCAAAAGGTTGCAAGAACAAAATTTATCAATAAATCTAGAGAAGTGTGAGTTCTTCAAACAAGAGCTTGTGTATTTGGGGTTTGTTGTATCCCAAGGTTCATTGAAGATGGACCCAAGCAAGTTGAAAGCTATTCTAAATTGGCCTACACCAACCATAGGGACAAAGGTAAGGAGATTTCATGGGTTAGCTCAGTTTTATAGAAACGTTATAAGAGATTTCAGTGGTATTTGTACACCCATGCTAGACACCATTAAGGGTGGTCTAAAGACTAAGTTCATATGGAGCTCTGAATTAGGGAAAACATTTGAAAAGTTGAAGGAGAAAGTAGCAACACAACCTATCCAAAGATTGCCTAGTTTTGATCAACTATTTACTTTGGAGTGTGATGCAAGTGGGATTGCAGTAGGGGGTGTGTTAAGTGAAGAAGGAAGTCTAGTAGCCTTCTTCAGTGAAAAGTTAAATGAAGTCAAGAAGAAATATTCTTCTTATGACTTGGAATTGTATGCCTTAGTTCAGTCTCTTAGGAAGTGGAGACATTACTTGCTACCAAAATAATTTGTAGTGTTTACTGACAATCAGGCCCTTAGCAATATAAACACAAAAGAGAAACTCAGTAATACACATTTAAAGTGGATGGAATACCTTCAAGCATTCACATTCACAATAAAGCACAAGATAGGACAATTGAACAAGGTTGTAGATGCCTTGAGTAGGAGGTCGCTAACCATTCAAGAAGTCCAGTTGAGGAGCATTGGGATAGACATTTTCAAGGACCTCTATAGAGAAGATGAAGACTTTGGTGAAGCCTATAAGGTATGATCTGATTTTCATAATCATTTTCATAGTCAGTTTTTTGATTTTACCTTGCAGAGTGGGTTGTTGTTTAAGGGGAACCAATTGTATGTTCCTAAGGGTGCAATGAGAGAGAATCTCATTCAAGAGAAAAATAATGGTAGCTTGAGTGGCCATTTTGGTGTGAACAAAACCATAGAGTTGGTACAAAGGTTTTGCCGTTGCCCAAAGTTGGTAAGGGATATAACAAAGTATGTTGAACAATGTGTAGTGTGCATGAAAGAAAAAGGAGGAGCTTGCAATGTAGGTTTGTATCAACCTTTTCCAATCCCTAATAGGCAATGGGAGTGTGTTAGCATGGATTTCATTATAGGGTTACCTAAGACAAAACATGGACATGACAATATCTATGTTGTGGTAGATAGATTTGGTAAAATGGGTCATTTTATACCTTGTAGAACTACAAATGATGCTAGTAACATTGCACATTTGTTTTTTTAAGGAGATTGTAAGAATCCATGGACTACCCCTAAGCATTGTCTTAGATAGGGATGTTAAGATCACGATCCATTTCTAGAAAACACTATGGAGTAGATTGGGTACTAACTTGTCATTTGGTTAAGCTTACCACCCTCAGACTGATGGCCAAACTGGGGTGGTTAATAGAGTGCTTGGTAACTTGTTAAGGTTCAACTGAGGAGTATGGGAAGACATGGGATGTGGTCATTCCCCAAGAAGAATATGCATACAATGATAGTGTTAATAGAATAACAGGTAGAAGCCCATTTGAAGTTGTTTATGGGATGCACCCAAGGATTGCATGTGAGGTTAGAGACCTTGGAGCTATGGAGTATAGGAGTGGTCATGCTGAAGACTTCACTCAAACCATGAAGGAGATTCAAGAACAGGTGAAGCAGACTATACTAGAGTCTACTAAAATAGTGAAGGCTAAAGTAGATGAGAAGAGAAAAGATGTTAAATTTGAAGTAGGTGATTATGTCATGGTACATTTGAACAAATGTGGGTTGCATAAAGGAGTGCCTACCAAGCTACAGATGAAGAGAGTGTGACCCTACAAGATCTTAGCCAAATATGGGGCTAATGCCTACAAACTAGATCTGCCTACTGATTTGAGCATCTCACCTATTTTCAATGTGGCAGACCTGATAAATTTTAAATGACCCTTAACCAAGAGGGATGTGAATAGAGAAGAGGTTGGAAAAGATGTAGAACTTGATGATTTACCTCCCAAGATGCGGACAAAAGCAGAAAAGGTATTGGATTCAATGGTCAAGAAGACCACAAGACACAAGGTGTACATGGAACACGTCATCAAGGGGAAGCACAAGCCAGAGTCATAGGTGACATGGGTTACAGCTAAAAACTTCAAGAAGCTGGGCATTTCAGATGATATCTTGTCCACAGGAGTGACATGACTTTCCTTTGTGGGGGAGTATGGTGCAGGAGCACCTAGGTAAGGCTACATGGTAACCTAGGGCTCCTAGTCAAATTTTTTCTTGTAGTGGTCTTCGCCAAGCCACTATTGAAATAAGAGGGCTAGTTAGTCCTAGAGTATGTTTTGATTGTTAGGAGGCCTAACTAGGTCATTGGATAGTCCTAAAGTTATAGTTTGTCCACTTTTGGAAAAGTTGCCCAATTGTTGCAAATGTTGTCAAAATAGCACTGCATTTGTACATTGGAGGGATAAATTAGAAAAGAATAGGGTAGGATACCTATTTAATTGCTTATTAATTCCAAGTATTCATTTGGTTAAGTTTTAGAGTGAGTTGACCAAGTTAGAATGCAAGAATGCAAAAGTTGTAAAAGTTGTTGACAACTTTGCAAGATTGTCAATGTTGTCATTGACAACATTTCTTGCTCAAGTGAAGTTTTGAGCATATGGTTATGTAAGTGTCTGAAATAGTTGATTTGGAAAAGGATAAAATATATAAGGCCTCCCTTGACCTGTGGAAAGGGTTGGACAAAATCTGGTTAATGAACAAGCAAGTTATTTAAGCATTTTTTATCACAGTCAATGTATTTTCTTGTTTGAAGTTTTTTAACGGATTAGACTCTGCATTGTAACTCATGCATGGGGGAGTAGATGTAGTTCCTTGATTCTGTTTGTGAATAGTTAGTTTTTTTTATTCCATTTCATTGCTTTTGTAAATTAGTTTGGTTTTAGCACTGTTGTTGGTTTGATCCACATAGTTTTTGTTAATGGAGTCATAACTCCTCTTCCCACCGTGGGTTTTGTCCAGTTCCTTGGGATTTGGAAGATGACTGCTTTTATATTATTGTTGCACGAGTTTGTCCCATGGAAATTAAAAGAGCTATTTTACAGTGATTCCCTAGGCGAGCCAGAGATGCATGGCTAGGGATCACAATGAGTTGCAGAAGCATTAGGAGGGATTGAATGCATTGGATGCTTCAATCAGAGCATGTGAGGGGGAGGATATGTGTGTGAAGAAGCTCCATGTACAAGGAGAAGTTATGGTGATGATTTTTTCATGGTGAAAGAACAAACCCTGATGGTTGTTCACTACAAATTGAGAAACCCTTGATTTTAGGCTTGTTTATAGAAAACCTCTTTATGAACAGTTTGGGGAAGTAAAACATGATAAATCCTAAAGGTCCTCCAAAAGGGTGTCAGGATCTGGACCTTGTTTTCCATCTTTTTAAGTGGATTTTTGATTTAAGGGCCTAAAGGTGTCTAATTACTCCTAATTCCTTGTAGCCCTGTTTTGACTAGTTTGAAGCAAGTTCTTGGAATCGACTAGGGTTTCATTGCAATCTAATTTATTAGGCCTTGTATTGGATTCAATTGCCTTGTTATAAAACTTCCTCTCCATTGGAGGTTTGTCATGATCATATTGGATCACTTAGTGTGGAATATGCAAGAAGACATCAATGGGGTGTGCTAAAAGTTGAGTTGATTTCATCATTGGTGTTGACCATTTGAATAGGAGAAGGATTGAGAATAAAATCCTTGTGAATTAGGGTTTGTGAGGGACCCTGATAGGCTAGAGAAGTGGCCTATGGAAGACCCTAGAAGAAGGTAGGGTTGTGAGAAGTGCTTGTCATTACATCAGGTTTTCACGTAAATTTTGGTATTCATGGTGTTGATTTTTTATACTTTCATATTTATATCTGTTATAATTTTATGATTGCTTAAATTATTTAATGATTCAGTAAAGTTTATGAAATGAGTTTTGGAATAATTAATTCACCCCCCTGAGTTATTCATCATGTTTAACAGTTGCTATTAGAGCTTGGTCCCTTGCATATAAATCTTAGCCAATTGAGGGAGGTCTTGGATGTTTGAACAAATGGAAGAAGAATACTATTATTACGAAGATTGATAGATCATGATGGATGACATTGAGCGAATTGAATAAAAGAATGAGGAGTTGAAAGAAAACATATTTAAGGAAGAAAATGCATGTATCTGGAAATTCAAAGAAAGACACAAGGAAGTGACTAGAATTGAATGAGTCAAAAGAAAATGTGGCGAATCTAAAAAAATAGTTTGATGATTGCAAAAACACTGAAGAAATTTTCAAAGATAACATCAAACAGAAAATGGAGGAATGGAAGAAAACTAAAGAAATTTTCAAGAACATTATGAAGTAGAAGACAGAGGAAAATGAGAAGATGAAACAAAAATTAATAAAGATGATTCCTTAAGCAAAGGTTTGTGAAAGAAACACTATTTTGGATCAACTTTTATCCCTGCAGAAAAATCACAAGGATAAGGAACGTTTATGTTTCACTAGTGAATGTTTAGATCTGAAGAACAAAGACAAAAGCAAGGAATTTGAGGTATAAGAAAACTGAGGTAACAAGAAAAGTAAGGAATCCAAGAACATCTACAAGGAGGCTTCCATTCATGCAACCAAATGCTCAAATGTACTTATCTTTTAATGGTCACTATTTCATATGCAAGAATTCTGGTCATAAGGTCATTGAATGCAAGGTCATAAAGGAATAAAATATTCAATGTTTTAGTTATCATAAGTTTGGTCATAAGGAAAATCAATGCATAAGTTATGCATCTAATTCGGTTAAGAGAAATGGGATGAATAATATTTTTCTAATTTCTATGTATTTCACAATTACAATCACAAGGCTAATCAATGCAGCTCTAGAGTTCAATGAGTGAGAACATAACCAAGGAGGGTCAATTGTTTCAAATGTGGTCAGACTGGTCATTATGCTAATAATTCTAGATCTACCGTTGATTTGGTAAATTCTGGGAATGTTAAGAATGCCAGAGTTTCAGGAGGATCATAGAAGACCATCATGGTATGGAAGATGAAGGAAGATTGTGAAGTGAATTCTGTGGTACTGGATCCCGATACTAGTTCTTATGGTAAGTAAGCCTACTTATTTGGCTTAGAGGGAGTATTAAAATGCTAAATCTATCACTTCCCCTACTTAGGTATGATATTGGTTGTGTATGTCATGTCTTTGGTATGTTTGGACATTAAATTATTATTATATTTATTTCAGTTTGATTGATGTGCATTGTAAAAATGATTGCATCAGTGATATGAATTTTTGATGAGAAAAGTAATTATGAGGAGTTAATGATAAAACGTAATTTTTCACTATTGCGAAGAAAGAAGTTAAGAATTTTGCATAGCTTGTGAGAGATTGGTAAAAATTGTTCAAGTGCAAAAATGGAATCGAGATTAGTTGTTCGTGAACCAGATGCAGTAGTGTTGAAAATAATGAAAGGAGAGCAATTAGAAGAATTTGATAATGAGGAGATTAGGTAATTGGAAGTACAATTGTCTGTAGAAGGGTTGGAGAGAGTTTGTGCCCTAGGTTTGGATTTTTGGGAAAAAATTCCCTAGTTTACAGAGAAGGAATCTATCTTGCTTATGATGAGTCAATTCAAGGATGGAAATTTTATATTAGATAAACCCTATGTGGTAATGAAGAAGGTAATTGAGGAAATTACAAGATTTTGAAGTGTTGGAGTTATTCCAGGAAAAAGCTTAGTAAAGTATAAGGAGGTGAAGGAGTTGACTGGCATTGATAAAGATCAACACGCCCTGTTGATTAACACCATTGTTGATTCAATCGAGGTAGGTTTCCAATGGCATCAAATATAAAATTTATTTATGAAATCATGTAGGTGCTACATCTGTTGTAGCCATTTATCTGGCACATAAAATGGTTAAGGAAATCATGCAATTTGATTTGTGTAATCTGTTATTGGAGAAACTATTTGAAAATGTCAAGATGTCATTCGAAGAAGGTTATGCCTTCCGATTTGGATCTCTGATAATGTGTTTAGTGTTTTAATTTATGAGATCACTAATGGATAGAGAGAACATTGAGTATAAGTCTAGTGTCCTTGTCGGAAATTTTTTTGAAGATATTTAGAGCTTCTGGAGAATAAAGAGGATGATCTTGTAAGAGGTATTTTGTAAATTTATAGATGAATATTTCTTCCAGTATGGTTTTGTTTGGTGCAAGTGTTGTTGGTCATGTTGAGGAGGGTTCTTTCTCTGGTTAAAGTGGATTGGAGATTATTATTGGTGTTTCCCCTTTGGAGCCGAAGAGAAGGAAAATTAGTGAAAGAGGAAAAGAAATTGTTACTATTTCAGAAGAAGAAAAAGAGCAAAGTGAAAAAGAAAAAGAAGAAAATAAAGAAAAGAAAAAATAAAAGGATGACATTTCTCTATTAGAATCTGGCTCTATGGATTCTGATGTAGTTTAGACAATGTTGGAAGGAGAGTATGATAGAATTGACAACATGTGCTCTGGTTTCTCTTTGAAGAATAGAATATAGATATGGACTATGTTTTTTATTAAGTAAAACATGTTTTACAGGGTGCCTGAAACCCAAAACATAGCTAAAGATCAGAATGTTTTCCCAGACAAAAAGAAATAGAACCAAAACATGAAACAAGCCACTACAGGGCCACAACAAAAACAAAGTAAACTACTGAAAAGAAAAGAACACAGGGACAACCAAAAGAGCCAGGGAACACAATCAGGAGATGTTCTCCATCAGGCTTGCCACCTTGGACTTGAAGATCTCCATCTTAGCAGATTATTCCTTTATCTTCTGGAGATCAGTCAGAGTATCATTCTCCTTCTTCTTCTTAGCACTAGGCCTAGTCCTCTTACGAGGTCCCTCTTCAGTCTTCTGCTCTTTTTCCACTTAGATATGGACTATTTTAGTTGAACATTTGATTAGTAATGAAATCATTGTTTTTGATGTATCTAGTGTGTTTCCAAATGATTTGATAAAGATTGTTGAGAGAATAATATTGCACGATAGTGCATATTGGAGGAATTTTAAATAAGTAGCTAAGAAGAACTGTACTAATTCTTCACAAAGACTATCTAGACTGATCGATGAGATAAAAGATTGCATAAAATAAATTTTTGATATCTATCTATATCGTCTCTAGTGGCCTACTATAGTTGATAATTCAAAGGAGGGATTGAGTCAAAATTGAATGATTTGGGTAAAAACTATGATTTCTTCAAGGATAAAGATTGAAAACAAAGAATAAGATTTGGTCAACTTGAGGCTAAAATGTTGCATATATAGAGGCAAAGAGAAGATTTAGTGAAGACTTTGTAGCTAGTAATGGATTTGGTTAAATTTCAATTGGAACATCTTCCAGGAATTATTTTTGATACAAAAGACTATGAGCATCAGTTCTGGTCCCGGGATTGGACTTCATTATTTGACATGTTGGTGCATCTTGACATTTTATGTTCACATATGAGTTCAAAAATGAGTGAGTAGAAGAGGAATCTTCCCTTTATCAAGGAAATGTACAAAAAATATTTCTTGTAAAATCTATTATTCTTATTTGATTATCTAAAACTCTTGTGTGACCCTTTTTCCATTGTGGAAAAAAGGGGGAGAGAAGTTTAGGAGAAAATCTAAAAAGAAATATCTAACTCAGGGGGATATTTTTGGATGTTTTCCAGATTTTTTCTGTTTTGTTGTTTTGGGCCATCAATGCCAAAGGGGTAGATTGTTGAGAATATTGAGGAGATGTTAGCCTTGTTTTCATTGATATCAAAACCTCTTTAACAATTATTTGTCTATACCGGTTGGTTGTCCATTGTTTATCTATACCAATAGATTGTGCTTCAGTATTGTATCTGAATCAGAATCATTATATTTAGTCTATTTTTGGTAAGGGATTATCATGATGGATATCATTGTTTATACTATTTAAATACATCTTTTGGCTATATCTATGAACAAAGTGGTATGAAGTTTTGGATGGACATAGTTGGATGTTGTGTTTAAAATTTCTTCAGGGAAACCCTGCTTCCTGGACATTCATGTAGTATATCAGATTATTTTGGTACAATAATTATATTGTATTTATGGAGAAGTTATATCTAGTTCTATACTTTGGTGGGTTCATAATTTTTGTTGATCAAGACATGGTCCTGGTTATGGTGTTCCATTGGCCCAAAATATGTTTACCTTTCAGTGTTCACAATGTGCAATGTGTTTATGCGTTTATCTTATGTGTGACCTATATTTGGGTCCTTTGGTGATGTGGTGTGAAGATTTCATATGTATGACCTATTCTTTAGGTTTGGTGATAGCATGTTAAATTATGATGTAATATATTTTGTGATTCAAGCCGACATGTTTTTCAGCTATGCCGACATATGTATTTGTGTTATTAGATGCACGCGCGCGTGTGTGTGTGTAGTAATCACTTTGTATTAGAGTGTGTGGTGTTTGTGTGATATTTCTAAAGGCAGTGTGATGTGAATGTGATTCGCATCGTTAGCGGTGATCTGTGAAAGTAGATATAAGAAGATCAAAGATTATTGTAGGAACAAATCTAAGGCTTGCGACAGAAAAAGGTATACAGTTTTATAGAGAGATAAGGAGGTGTTGTTGAAGATCTCTAAGTGGATCTGCTGCATTAAGATATTATTGAGATTTCAAAAGGAACAATCTCAAGCAAATGTAGATGCAGCTATATCAGTTCACATTTTGTCTGTAAGATCCTTTTTGTAAATATCTTTTGTATCATGGCATTTAGCCTAGATGGTAGTGAGCCTTACCTATAATGAGAAAACCGATAGTGAGCCCTTGTAAAAATTACCTTAACTGACATGTCACCTTAATCTATGTTCTTTTCTGATGACATGTAACTGATTAAATGTTTGATAATGTTAAGTTGAAGATGATGCAAGACATTAAATCAGTTAATGGTTTGTATTGTCATTGATGTCAACTTGATATCATCTATATGGTCATATAAATAATGCCAAAGACTTTAGAGAATCAATGGAACAATGGTTATGCTTTCAACAACGCGTAAAAGTCAAGTATTCACTATGTGACAGACAACACCAACGGAGCGCACACCACCGGTAAAGATAGAGATAAAGTCATAGTGATACCCGATGAGCAGAAGATAGTGTTGCCCAACGAAGAAAAATCAAAGGATGCCCGACGAGAAAAATCCAATGATGCTCGACGGACGAAGATCCCGAAGCTAACTAAAGCTGCATCGATGGAACTGGCAGTTGTCACCGACGATGAATTGCAGAATTGACCGACAGAACAGAGAGATCAGAAAATGACAAAATATCTAGCTGGCAGAGCTTAAGGATAGACTTGACTAGTTTTTTTAATTATTTTATTTGACCACAGTTAAGTAAGTGATTTAAAGATGATTTATACAGCTGGCAAGAAGATAACTACAAGATAAATCAGGAGTTAAAGCAGTAAATCAAATTGGCTGGATTATTTTTCACAATCAAGAATCAAGAACCAAGAGTTAAGGAATATCATGTCTATATAAGAGACAAGCATAATTCATTTATGTATGCACTCAGATACACGGGGGAGTGAATTGAGAGAAGATGCTGAAGAAAAACTGATGAAGGATAAAATTCATGCAGTCCTGATCAATCAAGCTAAGGGAGAGCTAAAGAATTTTGCAGACACTAACGAACAATGACGCACAACATCATAGAGCAGAAAGAGTGAAGTACAAATGAATTGAATTGATACATTGATTAGAGAGGTAAAGTAGATAAATAGATTTGAGTATCTGCAATTCAAAGTTGCATTAGAAATAGGTCATTGTGTTTCAGTTTAACCATTGAAGCATTAAGTCTCTTAACAGAGAAGGACTTAACCATCTTCTATAATTGAGGTATATCCTAACAGATTACCAAAAAGGTTGACTCATGATAGTAGCATCGGTCTTACCTAAAGCCTATTAACAGTCTAAGAAGGAGGCTGATTCAAGGATGGTAGTAAGAATAGCATAAAGCCTATTGACAGTCTAGAGACTGATTCAAGGATGGTAGCATAGGTTCCAGATACTTAGTGACAACCTATGTATAAAAATACTCTAACAAGGTCGCACTTAACAATGTGTTTGTAACCTTTAACAGGGTTGGCTCCTAATAGGGCTCACTTCAGAAGAGTGAAAATTTGGGGTACTGGTCCCAGTGGATTTTCCCTTAACAGGGTTTCCATGTTAAAATCCTTGTGTTATGTGTGTATGGTTTATTACTTTATTGTTTTACATTTCAGATATGCATTTATGGATTGATTGGTATACTCTGCATATTTACTGAGCATCGGTAAATAAGTTTTATTGTCTATCGGTAATCAAGGAGAAGAAGGACAGACAGTCATTTAATTCAAATAATTCAAAGGCATATATATTGTAGGGACTTAATAATCTGAGGTGTATTAATTGGTGGATTGGAGTTTAAAGGATAAAAATTTGAGTCCACTGATTCACCCCCCCTCTCAGTTATTACTAACAATTGGTATCAGAGCTTGTGTGCTTAGAAGGAAGGTTTCAAGACCTAAGTAAAGATCACAAGATGAACAGATGAGATGTGCCCAAGTTGAAC
>MU226853.1:2534837-2552971 GCA_018584345.1 Thuja plicata | reverse complement strand
GACTGGATGACATTATAATTGAATGAATGTTCTCCAACTGAACACATCATCTTTTGGACATCACGTGTGTCTGTAGTGAAGTACTTCATTTTGTCTCCCAATGGAAGTGAAAAGACCTCTCGACCTGCTTCCATTGTCTCATGCAATGCTTCTATTTTAATTATTACATTAGGGTTTGTATTAATGTTTTAGTTAGTTTCACGGTGCAAAAGTGTGTTTTTAAAGAGTTGTATTGAATTTTCGTTAAATGGAAAATTACAATATGGTAAAATTGTCAAATAAAGGGTGGCAAATGTATGTAAAGGGTGGCAAATGTATGTGAAGAGGTCTGGTTTTAAATTGTCAAATAAAGGGTGGCAAATGTATGTGAAGAGGTCTGGTTTTATGGATCTATATGTGAAGAGGTCTGGTTTTATGTGAAGAATTGTAAGAGGATAACATATGCTCATGAGGACACAACAAGTTTCAAAACACCAGAGGTTGATCACATTGAGTCAAAGATGGGAGAAAACTTAATGTTCAGAAAAGTTCTCATTAGACAGCCAGTCAAGGATGAACCCAAGCATAGGAGAGCATTGTTTAGGGTTAGATGTAAAATCCCAAGTAAAGTTTGCAAAGTGATTGTGGATTTAGGCTCCACAGATAATTTATCATATCAGAGGAAGCAGTAAACGAACTGAAATTGGTAAAGATACCTCATGTCAATCCATACAAAGTGACATGGTTGAACAAAGGGCAAAGTGTGTTGGTGAATGAGTAAACTTGGGTGGAGTTTTCTATTGCAGGGTATAAGGATAAATTACTTTGTGATGTGTTGCCTATGAATGCATGCCTTCTGCTATTGGGCAGGCCTTGGCAATATGATAGGTGTGCATTGTATGATGGAAAGGAGAATTCCATATCTTTCAAGAAAGATAGCAGAACTTTCAAGATTCAGTCCTTATTGGAGGAAGATGAGCCACAACCCAACACCCCTAGTTTCTTGTTGAGTAGCAGAAAGGAATTCATTAAAACCCTTAGAGATGAAGGAAGTGAAGGGTATGCCATCTTGCTCAAGCCTAAGGAGGAAGAGAAGCCTAAACAAGAGCCTTTTCCATTAGAAGTCCAAGAGTTACTTGATAAGTATAAAGACATAGTCAGTGATGGTACTCCTGCAGCTTTACCTCCTAGAAGAGTGATAAGTCATCAAATTGACTTTGTACCTCGTGCATCCTTTCCAAATAAGGCAACTTATAAACTCACGAACCTAGAAGTGGCTAGACAAGTGCAGGAGCTACTATACCAAGGACTAATCAAGAATAGTAGCAGTCCATGTGTCATACTTGTGGTCTTAGTATCCAAGAAAGGTGGCAAGTGGAGACTCTGCATTGACTCTAGGGCTATTAATAGAATCACAATTAGATACATATTTCCAATTCCTAGAATAGAGGATTTGATGGAATGTCTTCGAGGGGCAAAGTTTTTCATTAAATTGGACATAAAAAGTGGGTACCACTTGATTAGAATTAAAGATGGAGATGAATGGAAGAAAATTTTTAAGACTACTGATGGGTTGTATGAGTAGAGATTATGCCATTTGGCCTCTCAAATGCCCCTAGCACATTCATGAGGCTCATGAATGAAGTGCTTAAGGACTTTATATGGATATTTGTGGTAGTATATCTAGATGATATACTTATCTTCAATAAATCAGCAGAGGAACATGTGAAGCATGTGGAGATGGTACTCAAAAGGTTGCAAGAAGAAAAGTTATCTATAAATATATAGAGAAGTGTGAGTTATTCAAACAAGAGCTTGTGTATTTGGGGTTTGTTGTATCCCAAGGTTCATTGAAGATGGACCCAAGCAAGCTGGAAGCTATTCTAAATTGGCCTACACCAACCATATGGACAAAGGTAAGGAGATTTCATGGGTTAGCTCAGTTTTATAGAAATTTTATTAGAGATTTCAGTTGTATTTGTACACCAATGCTAGACACCATCAAGGGTGGTCTAAAGACTAAGTTAAGATGGACCTCTGAAACAGGGACAACATTTGAAAATTTGAAGGAGCAAGTAGCAACACAACCTATCCTAAGATTGCCTAGTTTTGATCAACTATTTACTTTGGAGTGTGATGCAAGTGGGATGACAGTAGGGGGTGTGTTAAGTCAAGAAGGAAGGCCAGTAGCCTTCTTCAGTGAAAAGTTAAATGAAGCCAAGAAGAAATATTCTTCTTATGACTTGGAATTGTATGCCTTAGTTCAGTCTCTTAGGAAGTGGAGACATTACTTGCTACCAAAAGAATTTGCAGTGTTTACTGAAAATCATGCCCTAAGCTATATAAACACACAAGAGAAGCTCAGTAATAGACATTTAAAGTGGTTGGAATACCTTCAAGCTTTCACATTCATAATAAAGCACAAGATAGGACAATTGAACAAGGTTGTAGATGCCTTGAGTAGGACGTTGCTAACAATTCAAGAAGTTTAGTAAAAGTTCATTGGGATAGAGATTTTGAAGGACCTCTATAGAGAAGATGAAGACTTTGGTCAAGCCTATAAGGTATGCTCTGATTTTCAGAATCACTTTCATAGTCAACTTTCTGATTTTACCTTGCAGAGTGGGTTGTTGTTTAAGGGAAACCAATTATGTGTTCCTAAGGGTTCAATGAGAGAGAATCTCATTCAAGAGAAACATAATGGTAGCTTGAGTGGCAATTTTAGTGTGAACAAAACCATAGAGTTGGTACAAAGGTTTTACCATTGCCCAAAGTTGGTAAGGGATATAACAAAGTATGTTGAACAGTGTGTAGTGTGCATGAAAGAAAAAGGAGGAGCTTGCAATGCAGGTTTGTATCAACCTTTGCCAATCCCTAATAGGCCACGGGAGTGTGTTAGCATGGATTTCATTGTAGGGTTACCTAAGACAAAACATGGACATGACAATATCTATGTCGTGGTAGAAATATTTAGTAAAATGGGTGATTTTATACCTTGTAGAACTACAAATGATGCTAGTAACATTGCACTTTTGTTTTTAAAGGAGATTGTAAGAATCCATGGACTACCCCTAAGCATTGTCTCAGATAGGGATGTTAAGCTCATGAGCCCTTTCTAGAAAAAACTATGGAGTAGAGTGGGTACTAACTTGTCATTTGGTTTAGCTTACCACCCTAAGACTGATGGCCAAAATGAGGTGGTTAACATAGTGCT
Organism: Thuja plicata; assembly: GCA_018584345.1. Classification (NCBI taxonomy): domain Eukaryota; kingdom Viridiplantae; phylum Streptophyta; class Pinopsida; order Cupressales; family Cupressaceae; genus Thuja; species Thuja plicata. The sequence continues at coordinate 2,549,778 of MU226853.1, read as the reverse complement.
TGGTAACTTGTTAGGGTTCCTAACTAAGGAGTATGGGTAGACATGGGATGTGGTCATTCCCCAAGCAGAATATGCATACAATATTAGTGTTAATAGAACAACAGGTAGAATCCCATTTGAAGTTGTTTATGGGATGCACCCAAGGAGTGTATGCGAGCTTAGAGACCTTTGAGCTATGGAGTATAGGAGTGGTCATGCTGAAGACTTCACTCAAACCATGAAGGAGATTCAAGAACATGTGAAGCAGACTATATTGGAGTCTACTAAAAAATTGAAGGCTAAAGTAGATGAGAAGAGAAAGGATGTTCAATTTGAAGTAGGTGATTATGTCATGGTACATTTGAACAAATGTGGGTTGCAGAAAGGAGTTCCTACCAAGCTACAGATGAAGAGAGTGGGACCCTACAAGATCTTAGCCAAATATGGGGCTAATGCCTACAAAATAGATCTGCCAACTGATTTGAGCATCTCACCTATTTTCAATGTGGTAGACTTGATAAAGTTTAAAGGACCCTTAACTAAGAGGGATGTAAACAAAGAAGAAATTGTAAAATATGTACAACGTAATGCTTTACCTCCCAAGATGTAGACATAAGAAGACAAGGTATTGGATTCAATGGTCAAGAAGACCACAAGACACAAGGTGTACATGGAACACCTCATCAATGGGAAGCACAAGCCAGATTCATAGGCGACATGGGTTGAAGCTATAGACTTCAATAAGCTAGGCATTTTAGATGAAATCTTGTCCACAGGAGTGACATGACTTTCCTTTATGGGGGAGTATGGTGCAGGAGCACCTAGGTAAGGCTACATGGTAACCTAGTGTTCCTAGTCAAATTTTGGCTTGTAGTGGTCTTAGCCAAGACACTAGTGAAATAAGAGGGCTAGATAGTCCTAGAGTATGTTTTGATGGTTAGGAGGCCTAACTAGGTCATTGGATAGTCCTATAGTTATAGTTTGTCCACGTTTGGAAAAGTTTCCCAATTGTTGCAAATGTTGTCAAAATAGTGCATTTGTACATTGGAGGGATAAATTAGACAAGAATAGGGTAGGATACCTATTTCATGGCTTAGTAAGACCAAGTTATCATTTGGTTAATATTTAGAGTGATTTGACCAAGTTAGTGTGCAAGGATGCAAAAGTTGTAAAAGTTGTTGACAACTTTGCAAGATTGTCAATGTTGTCAATGACAACATTTCTTGCTTAAGTGAATTTTCGAGCATATGGTTATGTAATTGTCTGAAACAATTGATTTGGAAAAAGCATAAACTATATAAATCCTCCCTTGACTTGTGGAAGGGGTTGGACAAAATTTGGTTAGTGAACAAGCAAGTTCTTTGAGCATTTTTTTTTATCACAGTCAGTGTATTTTCTTGTTTGAAGTTTGTTAATGGATTAGACTCTGCACTGTAACTCATGCATGAGGTAGTATATTTAGTTCCTTGATTATATGTTTGAATAGTTAGTTTTTTTTATTCCATTTCATTACTTTTGTAAATTAGTTTGGTTTTAGCACTATTGTTGGTTTGATCCAGGCAGTTTTTGTTAATGGAGTCATAACTCCTCTTCCCATCGTGGGTTTTGTCCGGTTCCTTGGGATTTGGAAGATGACTCCTTGTACATTATTGGTGCAAGAGGTTGGGCCCTATAAATTAAAATAGATAGTTTTATATTGATTCCCTATGCGAGCCAGAGATGCATGGCTAGGGATAACAATGAGTTGTAGAAGCATTAGGAGGGATTGAATGCATTGGTTGCTTCAATCATAGAAAGTGGGGAGGAGGATATGTGTGTGAAGAAGCTCCATGTACAAGGAGAAGTTCTGGTGATGATTTTTTTGTGGTGAAAGAACAAACCCTAATGGTTGTTCACTGCAAATTGAGAAACCCTTGATTTTAGACTTGTTTATAGCAAACCCCTGTACGGACAATTTGGGGAAGTAAAACCTTATAAATCCTAAAGGTTTTCCAAAAGGGTGTTAGGATCTGGACCTTGTTTTCCATCTTGTTAAGAGTATTTTTGGTTTAAGGGCCAATAGGTGTCTAATTAGGCCTTATTCCTTGTAGCCCTGTTTTGACTAGTTTGAAGCAAGTTCTTAGAATCGACTAGGGTTTCATTGCAATCTAAGTTATTAGGCCTTGTATTGGATTTAATTTCCTTTTTATAAACCTTCCTCTCCATTGGAGGTTAGTCATGATCATATTGGATCACTTAGTGTGGAAGATGCAAGAAGACATCCATGGGGTGTGTTGAAAGTTGAGTTGATTTCATCATTGGTGTTGACAAGTTGAATAGGTGAAGGATTGAGAATAGAATCCTTGTGAATTAAGGTTTGTGAGGGACCCTGATAGGCTAGATAAGTGGCCTATGGAAGACCCTAGAAGAAGGTAGGGTTGTGAGAAAGACTTGTCATTACATCAGGTTTCCACGTAAATTATGGTATTCATGGTGTTGATTTTTTGTACTTTCATATTTGTATCTGTTATAATTTTATGATTGCTTAAATTATTTAATGATTTAGCAAAGTTAATGAAAAGAGTTTTGGAATAATTATTTCACCCCCCCCTTAGTAATTCATCATGTTTAACAATTTCTATTAGAGCTTGGTCTCTTGCAGATAAATCTTAGCCAATTGATGGAGGTCTTGGATGTTTGAACAAATGGAAGAAGAATACTATTATGACGAAGATTGATAGATCATGATGGATGACATTGAGAGAATTGAATAAAAGAATGAAGAGTTGAAAGAAAACATATTTAAGGCAAAAATGCATGTATATGGAAATTCAAAGAAAGACACAAGGAAGTGACTAGAATTGAAGGAGTCAAAAGAAAATGTGGCAAATCTAAAAAATAGTTGGATGATTGCGAAAACACTAAAGAAATTATCAAAGATAACATCAAACAGAAAATGGAGGAATGGAAGAAAACTAAAGAAATTTTCAAGAACATTATGAAGAAGAAGATAGAGTAAAATGAGAAGATGAAACAAAAATTAATAAAGATGATTCCTTAAGAAAAGGTTTGTGAAAGAAACACTATTTTGGATCAACTTTTATCCCTGCAAAAAAATCACAAGGATAAGGAACGGTTATGTTTCACTAGTGAATGTTTAGATCTGAAGAACATAGACAAAAGAAAGGAATTTGAGGTAGAATAAAACTGAGGTAACAAGAAAAGTTAGGAATCCAAGAACATCTACAAGGAGGCTTCCATTCATGCAACCAAATGCTCAAATGTACTTATCTCTTAATGGTCACTATTTCATATGCAAGAATTCTAGTCATAAGGTCGTTGAATGCAAGGTCAAAAAGGAATTAAATATTCAATGTTTTAGCTATCATGAGTATGGTCATAAGGAAAATCAATGCATAGTTTATGCATCTAATTCCGTTAAGAGAAATGGGATGAATAATATTTTTCTAATTTCTATGTATTTCATAATTACATTCACAAGGCTAATCAATGCAGATCTAGAGTTTAATGAGTGAGAACATAAAAAAGGAGGTCAATTGTTTCAAATGTGGTCAGACCGGTCATTATGCTAATACTTGTAGATCTACTATTGATTTGGTGAATTATGGGAATGATAAGAATGCCAGAGTTTTAGGAGGATCACAAAAGACCATCATGGTATGGAAGATGAAGGAAGACTGTGAAGTGAATTCTTTGGTACTGAATCTCGATACTAGCTCTTATGGTAACTAAGCCTACTTATTTGGCTCAGAGGGAGTATTAAAATCCTAAATCTATCACTTCCCCTACTTAGGTATGATATTGATTGTGTATGTCATATCTTTGGTATGTTTGGACATTAAATTATTATTATATTTATTTCAGCTTGATTGATGTGCATTGTACAAATGATTACATCAGTGATATGAATTTTTGATGAGAAAATTAATTATGAGGAGTTAATGATAAAAGGTAATTTTTTACTATTGCGAAGAAAGAAGTTAAGAATTTTTCATAGCTTGTGAGAGATTGGTAAAAAGTGTTCAAGTGCAAAAATGGAATTGAGATTAGCTGTTCATGCACTAGATGCAATAGTTTTGAAAATGATGAAAGGAGAGGAATTAGAAGAATTTTATAATGAGGAGATTAGGTAATTGGAAGTACAATTTTCTGTAGAAGGGTTGCAGAGATTTTGTGCCCTAGGTTTGGATTTTTGGGAAAAATTCCCTAGTTTACAGAGAAGGAATCTATCTTGCTTATGACAAGTCAATTCAAGGATGTAAATTTTCTATTAGATAAACCCTATGTGGTAATGAAGAAGGTAATTGAGGAAATTACAAGATTTTGTAGTGCTAGAGTTATTCCAGGAAAAAGCTTAGTAAAGTATGAGGAGGTGAAGGAGTTGACTGGCATTGATAAAGATCAACATTCCCTATTGATTAACACCCTTGTTGATTCAATGGAGAGGTAGGTTTCCAATGGAATCAAATATAAAATTTATTTATGAAATCATGTAGGTGCTACATCTATTGTAGCCATTTATCTAGCACATAAAATGGTTAAGGAAAGCATGCAATTTAATTGTGTAATCTGTTATTGGAGAAACTATTTGAAAATGTCAAGATGTCATTCGAAGAAGGTTATGCCTTTCGATTTGGATCTTTGATGATGTGTTTAGTGTTTTACTTTGTGAGATCACTACTAAGTAGAGAGAACATTGAGTATAAGTCTAGTGTCCCTGTCAGAAAAAATTTGAAGATATTTAGAGCTTCTGGAGAATAAAGAGGATGAGCTTGTAAGAGGTATTTTGTAAATTTATAGATGAATATTTCTTCTAGTATAGTTTTGTTTGGTGCAAGTGTTTTTGGTCATGTTGAGGAGGGTTCTTTCTCTGGTAAAAGTGGATTGAAGATTATTATTGGTGGTTCCCCTTTGGAGCCGAAGAGAAGGAAAATTAGTGAAAGAGGAAAAGAAATTGTTACTATTTCAGAAGAATAAAAATAACAAAGTGAAAAAGAAATAGAAGAAAAGGAAATATAAAAGGATGAAATTTCTCCATCAAAATCTGTCTCTATAGATTCCGATGTAGTTTGGACAATGTTGGAAGGAGAGTTTGATAGAATTGACAACATGTGCTCTCGTTTCTCTTTGAAGAATAGAATATAGATTTGGACTATGTTTTTTACTAAGTAAAACATGTTTTACAGGGTGCCTGAAACCCAAAACAGAGCTAAAGATCAGAATGTTTTCCTAGACAAAAAGAAACATAACCAAAATACGAAACATGCCACTACAGGGCCACAACAAAAACAAACTAAACTATTGAAAAGAAAACAACACAGGGATAGCCAAAACAGCCAGGGAACACAATTAGGAGATGTTCTCCATCAGGCTTGCCACCTTGGACTTGAAGATCTCAATCTTAGCAGAAGATTCCTTTATCTTCTAGAGATCAGTCGTAGTATCATTCTCTTTCTTCTTCTTAGCACTAGACCTAGTCCTCTTACCAGGTCCCTCTTCAGTCTTCTGCTCTTTTTCCACTTAGATATGGAATATGTTAGTTGAACATTTGATTAGTAATAAAATCATTGTTTCTGATGTATCTAGTGTGTTTCCAAATGATTTTATAAAGATTATTGAGAGAAGATTATTGCACGACAGTGAAGATTGCAGGAATTTTAAATAAGTAACTAAGAAGAACTATACTAATTCTTCACAGAGACTATCTAGACTGATCGATGAGACAAAAGATTGCATAAAATAATTTTTTATATCTATCTATATCGTCTCTAGGGGCCTGCTATAGTTGATAATTCAAAGGAGGGATTGCGTCAAAATTGAATGATTTGGGTAAAAGCTATGATTTTTTCAAGGATAAAGCTTGAAAACAAAGAATAAGATTTGGTCGACTTGAGGCTGAGATGCTGCATATATAGAGGCAAAGAGAAGATTTAGTGAAGACTTTGTAGCTAGTAATGGATTTGGTTAAGGTTCAATTGGAACATCTTCCAGGAATTATTTTTGATACAAAAGACTATGAACATCGGTTCTGGTCCCTAGATTGGATTTCATCATTTGACATGTTGGTGCATCATGACAGTTTATGTTTACATATGAGTTCAACAATGAGTGAGTATAAGAGCAATCTTCCCTTTATCAAGGAAATGTACAAAAAATATTTCTTGTAAAATATTTTATCCTTATTTGATTATCTAAAAATCTTGTGTGACCCTTTTCCATTGTGGAAAAAAGGGGGAGAGAAGTTTAGGAGAAAATCTAAAAAGAAATATCTAACTCGGGGGGATTTTTTGGATGTTTTCCAGATTTTTTCTATTTTTTTGTTTTGGGCCATCAATGCCAAAGGGGTAGATTGTTGAGAATATTGAGGAGATGTTAGCCTTGTTGTCATTGATATCAAAACCTCTATAATATTTGTTTGTCTATACCGGTTGGTTGTCCATTGTTTATCTAAACCAATAGATTGTGCTTCAATATTGTATCTGGATCAGAATAATTATATTTAGTCTATTTTTGGTAATGGATTATCATCATGGATGTCATTGTTTATACTATTTAAATACATCTTTTGGCTACATCTATGAACAAAGTGGTATGAAGTTTTGGATGGACATAGTTGGATGTTGTGTTTAAAAGTTCTTCACGACAACTCTACTACCTGGACATTCATGCATTATATCAAATTTTTTTGGTACAATAATTATATTCTATTTATAGAAAAGTTCTATCTAGTTCTATACTTTGGTGGGTTCATAATTTTTGTTGATCAAGACATGGTCCTAGCTATGGTGTTTCCATCGGCCCAAAATATGTTTACCTTTCATTGTTCACAATGTGCAATGTGTTTATGCGTTTATCTAATGTGTGACCTATATTTGGGTCCTTTGGTGACGTGGTGTGAAGATTTCATATGTATGACCTATTCTTTAGGTTTGGTGATAGCGTGTTAAATTATGTTGTAATATCTTTTGTAATTCAAGCCAACATGTTTTCTGGCTAGGCCAACATATGTATTTGTGTTATTAGATGTGTGCGCGCGTGCGCGTGCGTGTGTGTGTCTGTAGTAATCAATTTGTATTAGAGTGTGTGTTGTTTGTGTGTGATTTCTAAAGGCAGTGTGATGTGAATGTGATTCACATCATTAGTGGTGATCTATGCAAGCAGAAATAAGAAGATCAAAGATTATTGTAGGAATAGATCTAAGGCTTGCGACAAAAAAAGGTATACAGTTTTGCAGAGAGATAAGGAGGTGTTGTAGAAGAGCTCTAAGTGGATCTGCTGCATTGAGATATTATTGATATTTCAAAAGGAACAATCTCATGCAAATGTAGATGTAGCTAAATCAGTTCACATTTTTTCTGTAAGATCCTTTTTGTAAATATATTTTGTATCATGGAAGTTAGCCTAGATGGTAGTGAGCCTTACCTACAATGAGAAAATCGATAGTGAGCCCTTGTAAAAACTACCTTAACTGACATGTCACCTTATTCGATGTTCTTTTCATGAGAAATAGTTTCTCTGGGATTTTTACCATCTTGGGTTTCCACATAAATTATGGTGTTCATGTTTTGTGCTTTCATATTTATATATGTTATAAGTTTATGTTTGCTTAATTTTTTACTTGTTTAGTACATTCCCTCACAAATATATAAATTTATTTGTGTTAATTTTAAATAAACCTGCATATTTTTTAGATTGTGTTGTGCCCTTAGCGGTGGGCTGCTAAGGGAGTTTTCATTTCCTCTTATCCAAGATCTTTGAATTTTGAAGAGAGCTCATGTTAGACAATTGTTCAAAGATTGAAGAAAAGTGTGAAGGTGCAAAAGATTGTTTCAAATATTAATTGATTTCTAGAGATTTAGTACCTTTTAGGTTACCTTGCTATTTTTCTTTGTAATAAGGTTCTAGCCCTATAAAAAGCACAACTATTTTTAATAAAAAATCATATATAACATTTCTTTAAAATAGTAAACATTACCTCAATTCATTATCATTAACAATTTGGATAATAATAATTATCTGAATCATAATTATTTTTCTTGATTCTTAGGTAATAAATACTTGAATACACCATAAAACTTATTTATAATCAGGCATAGGCATATGTATAGAAACGTCATATGAAAAGCTTCATTAAACATTTTTTGAGAATTCTTATGTTCTACTTCATTAGTGTTTGTTTATCATGACTTTCACCAATGATTTTCTTAAGAACATCTACACCCATATTCAAATGAATCGTAGAAAATGATTATGAATGATCTTAGTCATAGAATTTGCTAGTATATTTATTTTTTTGTACATATTCATTTTCTTTCTAGATTTGGTTCAATGGTGAATGGGTATCATGACTCTACATCAAATAGTGTTACGAGCCTTGTATTTGAAAAATATTAGCAATTTATAACCTAATAATATGAGTGACCATTATGAAAAATTTTCACAATGGTACATTTCATAGACATATTGTTTGCACATCATATAATAATCTAGATTTATACTAGTTATAGGTATAAATCATAATGCATCACTGGATTTGATATAGATATCATAAACATTCTTGCTACTCAGAAAAATAACATATCATCCATAGAAGTTATCACCAGTGCTATTATTTTAGATTTATATCATGTACTAAAATTGGTAAATGATATGCATGACCTTCTACTCACTAGTAATCACCCCAATGTGACCTTCAAAGATAAACTTTACACAAACATAGGTTTTAGCTCTAAAATTTATAAAGTTCATGCATAAGTTGTGCAAGATAATGAATAGAATAAATATCATGATGTGGAAGAGCATGAAACATAAGCACAAATAATATTTTTTTATGATATATGAAAATAATAAGTAGTAATATTGACTTTTCTACCATATCATCATTTTAAAATTGCATGGTGCATTCTAGAGTCCAATCAAGAACGAGATGTCAAAACTAGTGGTGTGTAAAATGGACGTTTGATTAAATAGATCCACATGACTAGGATCATTTCAAGATAAAATTGATATTTTGGGAACTTTTTAGAGTTGACCATAAAAATGATTTACTACTCTTGCTTGCATTTTTGTGGAATGGATAACAAGTTGCTTCACATGATTTAAAAAATAATCCTTAAGACTTTCGTTAAATGAAAAAGTGTATTGAGCCAAAATCATGGAAAAATTTGGTGAAGATCACTTGAAGAAGAGTGCATGAGCACCAAGAGGTCTTCCATTAAGGAAAAAAAAAGGTTGAGGAGAAATGAGCGCACCACCTATGTTATGCATCATACTGCCAAATTATCACTAAACTTGTTTATTGACCCATTCAAAGCTAGATAGGTACATGCAATACTATTCAACTCTTATAAATCCTCAAAGGCCATACATGTCATTTTTTACATATACTCATTTTCTTCTCAACTCTACAACCATCCATATCTCCTTGATTCCAAGAAAATAGTTTGTTTTGGTCAATGTAATAACTAGTACACAAACTAGACATTTATCATAAAATAATGTTGCAAAGTATATACAAATGTGGCACCAATATCATAACTAGCACTTGCACCTATAAGAGGTTCAAGGGATAAGCCGATAAGAAATTACAATAAAATTTAATTGGAAATATAATATAGAAATAAAGGTAAGTACACAAATTTTGTTATCTATTAAAAAAAAGTTGTAATTGTTTGTAATTGTTTGTGATTGATGCAAATATTTCATATTTTTTAACATTCAAATTTCTATTTTAGAGAATAGTGTTGAAAAATAATTTCGATTTTCAACTCGTAACCATAACCGTAACCGTTTCAGTGGTCCTAATATTGTGCACGCATTATGTTGGGTTTTCAACCATGATGTTAATGAGTAAAATGGGCAGATTTTGACAGAAAATTAAGATATGTTTTGAAGCTTCCTCTGAAAGTCACTTGTGCTAAATGATAATTAAAGCACATTGAATGGGGCCTGCATTCAGACAGTGACAACAGTCTATTCAAACAGCTGGATAGCTCTGACATATAGTGACAGGCTGATTATAATCTCTGCTCGATTTGATAGTCATTTAATTTGAGTTCAGATTTATTTTCTGGCGCGAGGCAAGTAGTGACTAAGGGAAGCAGTGACCCTGGGGTGCATGGGTGTTGGACATCTGAAAACCATCGTCGGAGGGACTACCACGCAAAACCGGTTACAAACATGTCTGAAACCATTTTCGAGTGTAAGACAATTCAGTGCATGAGAAAATTCCGGTTGCAAGCAACCTCAGAGGAGAAGCCTATCAGCTTAATTAATCTAACATGTCATAGTATTCAACTACTAGTTTTAGACCATGCTTTATGAAAAAAAATTGAAGACTTTGCCTAAATGATTGAATGAGATAAAAATAGAGAATGCTATTTTTCTCATATCCTTAGATAAGAAATAAGGACAAACTAAATAGCATGTCTAAATTAAAAAAAAAACCACATCCTTTAATATTTAAAAGAAAGACATATTAATAATAAAAGTTTTATATACAGTTGACTATATGCTTAAAATGTACAAGATTATTACAAGCTATTTTTCATAAACGACTTAGAAAAACTGTAAATTGTTTTATACATTAAAGCTATCACAATTAACACCAAGAAATAACATGTCTGTGTGTTGTTACTATTACTATTGAGAATAATTATAATGATATTACTATTAAGAGTAATTCTAATGAATTTGATAACATTTTAAACAGTATAATGAAGCTATTTTTCATAAACGACATAGTAAAACTGTAAATTGTTTTATATATCAAAGCTATCACAATTAATACAAACAATAATGAAATGACGTGTCTGTGTGTTGTGCACTGTGCTTTTCAGAGAGGTGTGGACAAGAATCTTAGACTACCGACTTACCTCTTAAAGTGCTTCCAATAATATGCAGAAAGCTTGAGGATTTTTAGGCCGAACAAACAACATCGTTTTGAATGACTGGATGACATTATAATTGAATGAATGTTCTCCAACTGAACACATCATCTTTTGGACATCACGTGTGTCTGTAGTGAAGTACTTCATTTTGTCTCCCAATGGAAGTGAAAAGACCTCTCGACCTGTTTCCATTGTCTCATGCAATGCTTCTATTTTAATTATTACATTAAGGTTTGTATTAATGTTTTAGTTAGTTTCACGATGTAAAAGTGTGTTTTTAAAGATTTGTATTGAATTTTCATTAAATGAAAAATTACAATATGGAAAAATTGTCAAATAAAGGGTGGCAAATGTATGTGAAGAGGTCTAGTTTTATGGATCAATATATTAAATATATAGAAAAACATATTTTGGTAAATCTTGTAATGTGTTTTTGAATAGAGGGATTAATGAACTCACAACAAATCTAGAAGGTTAATGGGAAAATCCCATGGAAACAATAAAGACATCTATCATAAAATAATACGTCATTTTCACTACATTCGTCATAAGTTAAGATGGAATGATAATCTCACATAGCACAATAGAAACTAGAATGAGATTATTACATTCCCAAGAATTTCAATAACTCATCTTCTCATTTTGAAGTATTACTTCAGACAAACTTGTCATGGTTTCAATACCCATTTTTTGAGAAAAAAGAGGTAAAAATTTGATTCAGGTTAAATTCAGAAGTACAAAGCAACGACCATAGGCTCAACCAAGAATACAACTACCAAAAACGGAATTTGAAAAGGAAAATCTCGAAAAATACCATTACATATTCTTATCTTTTAGAATTAGCCTCTCCAAAGTCACTAAGTAATTAGGGGGTAAACCTTACCTATCACGAACATTCCAACCTTTTAAATTCTCTGAAGACTACTTCGCCATACAATCAACCACTCTATTCCATTCTTTAGGAATATAATAGAAAGACACATAATCCAAGGAATTACAAAGGTGCCAGATTTGCTTGGACACTAAGGCTAAATACCAAATAGCATCATTCACTCTTTGAGCTTATTTAACATATAAACCAAAATCTAAGAATTAAACTCATAAATAAACTACTTCCAATCGAGGGGCAACCTCTCTCAATTGAAAACTTGATAGAAAGAGCCCCCATCAAATTGTTAGAGTACTTCCCTCTATAAATAGAGAAGAAGAAAATATCATCCACATCACTGCCTATTCCAATACCACAAATGCTAGCATGCCCTAGATTCCCACGGGAAGAGTCATCTATGTTACTCTTCAAGACACCAACAAGAGGAGAAAGCCATCTCCTTTCTCGACGAATATTCTATTTGGTTAGTTAAGGTCTTTTTCTAGTGGTGCAACACAACCTACTAAGCCCTAAATTCAATTTTATAATAATATAATCACATGGATCTACTATCTTAGAAAGATCGTATTTTGTAGAAATAGTCTCTTGAAGCCTACTAAGAATCTTTCACCATAACTAGAATTCCACCGGATTGGAATCTTGGAAGATCTTGCAATTTATTTGTAGCCAAAGATTCCAAATGATGAGAGTAGGTCTAATTTTTTTGGTCACTTGAAGAAACAATATATTAGCTAGAGGTCTACCCATACTCTCCCAAAATTCAACCAAATAGGAAGAATGTACACAAGCATACTAGCATGCCTCCCACTACCTATGATAGATCTCTCTTGAGTGCACGAATAAAAAAATTAGATGTGTAGTGCATTCTTTATTGTTATGGAAAAGAACACAGATAGAGAACTTGTGAGAACTCTTCTTACACATATTCTTTGATGCGAGACATTTCCTTTGAGGAACCAACCATAAGAAAAAGTTACACTTAGGTCAAGAGAAATTATTCCATACATGCTTCCACCAGGGCATACCCCAGACCATGGAGGTGTTTGTCTAGCTCAACATAACCCACCAAAATATAGAATTTTCCTTTTGGGTCACGACCCTAGGCAAGAATATCTCTCCCCTTAAGGGAGATGCATAACCTTCCCTCCAAGATCTTAGCAAGCTCTTAATAGTCCTCCATTGAGCCTCCCAAAGGCCATTCTTGGGGATCATTCCATCAAGTCACTTCCAACTAACCTCTACAACTACCAATTTTGAAATTATCCACCTTATCCCATCTAGATTTAGTCAAAATATTGGAAAGGAATTGAAGATGGGGGAATTTGGAAAGAATAGGGGGTGACCATCCCAAGAATCATGATAGAACAGATTTTTAGATCCCTTATTACAAATTTAGAAAATTCCCTCCTTGATAAGCTTGAATCCTTTTTTAAGTGTATTCCAAATCATATACCCCCTTCCACTAAGGTTAAGTCTAGGCATGTCATGGCTAATCACACCTTGAAGGTACTTTTGGGTCATAATTTTGGCCTAGTCTTGATCATAACATGTGCACTACCACCAATATAGCTTGGATGTTAAAGCCTTACCAACCAGACAAACATGTTAAAGACCAAGGCCTCCCACATGATTTTGCCTACACATTGATTCCCACACGACCAAGATCCACTTTGAAGAAATAATTACCAGACCCAAAAAAATGATGGGAAAGGACATCAAATTCCCTAACAAAGATAGAAGGAGAAACTTGCTCAAAGAATATATAGATGGGTAGATATCGCAGCAAAAAATTCAAAAGAATCACTCTCCCAACAGATGAAATCCATCTATAAGTTGAATGGTTGGCCTTTTTCCTTATCCAAAAACTCCAGCCAAAAATCTCTATGCTGAAATACCACCACCAAAGGAATCCCAAGGTAAACTAGAGGATGAGAGCCAATTTGAAATTTGAGAGTCTGAGAAATCCTATTCTGAATAAGATGAGGAGCATTAAAATATAAAATAGAAGATTTGGCTTCATTAATTCTTTAGCTCAAAGAATTCAAGTAAATATCCAAGGCTCTCCTAAATTCAACGCCTCATTGATTTTGGCCATACCCATCAAGATAGTATCATCCACAAACTGAAGATGGGAGTAAGGAGAAAAATAATTTATGTAGCTCCAACTATGAATCAGACCTTGTCTTACCCAATATTCAATAAATCGACCCAGTCCTTCACTCATGATAATAAACAAATAGGGAGAAAGAGGATCTCCTTGCCAAAGACCACAAGAAGTATTGAATAACTCTAATGCTTCCCTATTGATAAGATTTGATAAAGAAACATAGGTAACACAAATCATGACCCAATTAACCCACTTAGTGAAGATATTATATTTTTCCATTAGTGTATACAAGGAAAAACATGATGAACACCATCAGTTTATACTACACCAATAGACAAGGCACAACACTACCCGACGCCAAGGTTACCGAGATTGCCAAGTACAAAGCATCTTGACAAACATTATTCAGTGTTACCCAATGACAAAAAGGACAAGGGAACCCGACGAGTAACCAACAGTGCAACCCAAAAAAATAGTCAAGAGTGGAACCTGACAGATGAAGGGAACCCGACAATCAATTAAATGAAGGAACACCGACAGACTTTCAGTTCACATCGATGATCAAGAACCGACAGTCAGTTACATCCCACAAAAAGTGGATCTGACTTTCCACGTTAGATAAATCACTGAATTTTTATATTTAGCTTCTTTATTTGTTTTAAATCCATTACATGCGGAGAAAACAATGTATTTATTATTGTTTTTATCAGTTGAACTATTTTAAAACATGCAAACTAAGGGCCCGTTTGGTTGGGGAATTGGAAAATGAAACAAATCATGGTTATCCATAGCCTGGTTATGCAAACCCTGGTTTTCATTTTTTGGGACTGTTTGGTTGACCTGGAAGATGGATTTGTAAATCCACATTCCAACAGTTAAATCGACGCAGTGCTCCGGACCCGACAAGATATATAAAAAATTTAATCATGCAAACCTTGGAGTGCATTGGACCCGACGGAAAAGTTAAAATGGCTTTAATCTCTATGAAAACCATGGAGATGAAAGTCATTCCACCTCTTTAGCAAGAATTTGGACATCCACATTTTTGCACAAATGGGGATTTGCAAATCCATATTC
>MU226853.1:2517140-2534787 GCA_018584345.1 Thuja plicata | reverse complement strand
AAGGTCAAGTTGTATACCTTGGATCTAGAGTTAACATTGTAATGCGTGATTCTAAAATAGGTCAAATACTTGTATAAATAGATGCTCAATCAATTGTGAACATGTTGTTCGATGATGATTGTAGCCATTGAGAGCATCTAAGGATCAGACAAGAGAATTCATGCAACAACACAGACAAAGATCAAATTAGTTGTCAAGAATAGAACACAAGCTACCGACAAGTAGGAAAAGGTATTAATCAATCACTATAGGTGATATTCATATACTGTGAGATTTAAAGGATTTGTAATCAGAAATTATAGATTGCATACAGTTAGGTCAAACATATTGTACACATTCTAACATGTGGGGTACACTTAAGAAATCCTTTCAAGGAAGGTGGAATTAACAGTCCTATTGTAAATCTCTTAACCGAGTGCACACTTCATTAGTGTTGCTTAAAGCTCTTAATAGTGTAGATCCTAATAGGTCTGAACATTAATACTCCTAATAGGGTAGATCATCAGAAGTGATCAATTGTAAGCCTTTACTGGCTCCCTTCCATTATGTAGATAGTGAGGTTTTGTGGGTGTCATCCCCACCACAGTTTTTACTTCATAACAGGAGTTTTCTGCGATATCATATCTTGTGTTATGTGTCTATTACTTTCATGAATGTTTCTATGAATGTTGCATACAATTAAGTTTATGAATTAATACTACATGCATAAGAAATAATATCAGATATGGTCGGTAATACAATAAATATTGATTACTAAAGATGAAAGGTGAAAAATGTTAAAAGTTTTAGAGGTACTGATTCACCCCTCCCCTCTCAGTACTACCCATTAATCCCAACAATTGGTATCATAGTTGAGTCTCTTCTTGGAAAGATTAAAGGAATAAGAGAAAAGATCATACAATGAAGAAGTACAAACTTGATAAAAATATTGAGAATAAAAATCTTGAAATTCAAATGTTCTATGAACAGTATAAAGAAGCTAGAATCAGTATGAGACAACTGCTGGATGAAAGAAAGAATATGGCTTCTCGCTATAATGAGATAGATTATCTTGAGGAAGAGATTCCAGATTTCTTTGAGTCTTCAAGATCAAATACAAGAAAGGCATCAGATACATCAGAAGAAAGCATCACAAGCCTAACTGAGATCAATCTACATCTAGCTGGACAAGTCAAATCTCTGCAAATCGGTCAAGAGACACAAATGGTAAGAATGATTGATGTCATGAAAAATGTAAGGCAAGATAAACAAGAAAGAAATCTAGCTATTGATGATAGAAGAAAGATCATAGACAAGCTACAAAAAAAGGAGTCTGAGATACAAAGACTTACAGAGAATCACCATGAGGTAACTAATCATATTATTCTTATGAATCAAGAAGCAAACAAAATGAATGTGGAACTCATTGAAAGAATACAAATTATCAGTGAACTAAGAGAATAGAATGAAAAACTAAAGCATGAGGCTTGAATTCAACAACAACATAATGAAATGATTAAGAGAGATGAAGAGAGTACAAAAAGAATGGATGAATTCTTGAATGCACAAAGAAGACCCAACACCAACATTGGACTAGGATACACGGAGCATGTAGAGTCATCAAATGAAGCTGATCCAAAAGATCCCTACACCAATCCTAGACCAAGGAAGCTGACATGCAATCACTATGGAAAGAAAGGCCACACCTCAAATGTCTATAGGAACAAAGAAAAAGGTATTCCTAAATCCACATTTACATTCATAGGACATTGTTATAATTGCGACAAGAAAGGACATAAAGCACATGAATGCAAATCAAAGGTTAAAGAACCAAAGAATGAAACCTACATGGACAAGTATTGTCCCACCTAAAAAATGCATGGGCACACATCTCTTGAATGCAAGAAAAGGAAAATTGAAGCATGGAAACCCAAAAAATGAAGAAAATGTATATAAACCGAGAAGAGTCGGTAATTCATATGTTTGGGACTACAATACATGGATAAACTGCACAACATGTGGTAGATATGGTCACATAGCTCCAAACTGCATGAGAACATGGACCACAAGGTCTAGAGTCTGAACCAACCTAGGAATGACATGTTTGCACTGTCACAAGGTTGGACATCTAAAGAAGGATTGCAGAGACCGAATAACAGAAACCATCACTTTTGCAAATGGTAACACCATTGAAGACATCAAGAAAATGAGAAAGAAAATGTGGAGGAAAGCTTCAACCACTGAAGAAGCTAGAACAAGAAATGTAGTAGGTGACACCTCATCCCATGGATCTGGTGACATCGCCACCCCCACCTAAAAGATGAACAAGTAAGTATGGAACTGCAAAACACCAAGTCATATTTTGCATCAGTTCCATTATACAATTGATAAATAGTCAAAATCTGCATGAATAAAGATGCATATTATGTTACTTGCTACAATTCTGAGAAAACAACCCCACCAGTAAACACATACCAAAAATCATCGGTGAACATATAAGGATGAGCTATTTACACTTGCCGAGAATTGTCGGTCAACACATAAAATGGCTAAGTTGCTAATGTAACCCGACACCCGTCAGTAAGGAAGCAAAGTTATAAAGTTTTCTTAACGCAACACTGATATCCTTCGGTAAAAGCAACAATCTTAACAACCATCCCGAGCATCCTTTCAACACTGAGAATGTTATTTGAAAGTCTTCTCGATGAACTCCCTCTTCATGACCCGACAAGTTGTTGAGAATTTATGACAAACTTAGGACAAAAGTCTATAAATACTCGACGGGAGCACTTCATTTCTCACACATGATTTGAGAAGAAAGAGCAGAGAGAAAACAGAGCAATAAGAGAGCATTTAGCAGAGCGACCTGGACTCAATCCAACACACTCCAAATAGATCACTCACCAGCCACACGAATCGAAGTAAGTACCGAACGCACCGAAGAACTCTGTTGTTATTTTTAGAAAAGCCCTAAATTTGAAATACGATGGTAATTACTTCAAGAACCCTAAAGTTGAAGACTGATAAGAAGAATGTCATTAAGTTGATAAAGAACAACACTTGTGTGGAACCTAAATACAAGATATGCCCACAGATTGTATCACAACCCAATGATTTTGGCACATTTTCTAAAATTCCACCTAGGATTTTGCTGATAGAAGACGTAAGGTCCTACATTCATACCAAGATCAGTGAGATAGGTGATCTGGAGATAGATCAAGCTTAAAATAAGTTGTGTGATGCACAAGGGAACCTGAAGGAAGAGCAAAAACACTTACAGGTAAAAGGGATAACTAATTCCCTATATTTCCTAAGGGTTTTCAAAACTAACTGGATTAGGTTAGTTATGAGCAGAATGCATGACTAGAAGTTATGGTTAGATGAACCTAAGAAGATCACAAAGGATGTGTTACATGTTGTAATAGGTTACCCCATAACTGACAAACCTAAGGCACACAAGCATCCCTCTCATCCATAAGTTGAAAAACTCACCAATGTTGTGTGGGATAACAGAGGAATCAAGGTGAACACCATCACCGATGAGGAACTCAGGTTCGGTGCATGTGTGATAGGCTACAAAATCTTTCAAGAAAGCAGGCTAAACAACATAGCATCAACAACAGTAAGCACATCCTACAAGATAGTCATGAAGGGAATACAGATGGATCTATGTGAGATCCTGTTGAAGCAACTTGATGAGAATATGACAACAATCAGGTCTGCAAAGACTAACACATGTAAGTTCAATTCACTCATCACTTGTATATTCTTTTATTTTCAAGAACACTTTCCTTTAGTTGGAAAAGTGAAATGGGACACTACCAAGCCAGTCACATTACAGATTAGTGACCTTATCAAGTCACTAGGTGATAATTTTGATTCAGTGATGACTGAATACTTCCTTGACTTCAAGGAAAAGATGATGGAAAGAGTGAGGATCCTTGAACAGTTGATTGAGAAGCATAGGGATGAAATATGTTTTTTGGTAGATTCATATTTCACTCATATTAAACTAGTTGTACCAAGGACAACCTGGTTAGCACCTCTTGACTATAAGATTAACATAGATTAAGGAACAAATGCAATTGATGCATTGATAAATAAACCACTTGATAGTAAACAACCAATATTTGGCACATATGAAGAGGCCAAGTCCAAGATAAAATTAGGCCTAGTAATCAAGATGATTGTCAACAAGAAAAATAAGATGGTTAAGAATCTTGAAAAGATGTTGTCGGTCAATGAGGAGGAAAAAGAACAAACAGAGGAAACTGAGGAACAGGGTACCATCGGTGAAGAGCAACATGAGCAAGAATCAAATTTTGAGGCTACTGAATCTGATACACCTCCACCTCCTACCAAGAAACCAAGAACCACAACGGCTCAGAGAATAAGAAGTCAAACTATAAAAGCCACTACACCTCTCAAGAAAGGTCAAGTGAGGACCTATAAGAGGAAGAAGAAAATAGAGAAACAAACTGTGAAACAAACACCTACCAAAAGGAGGAAAAGACAGGTTAGGACCAAAACTAACATAGAAGATTCAAAAGAGGATGAGTCTGATGTAGAGAAGAAAAGCTCAACCCCTAGAACAATGGATAAAATTTCCAATTCAATTGCTATAACCGGTACAATGACTGATAGGAAAATCAGACAGTGGGAAAAGCTGGAGCCAGAGGACCAACATAAGATACAAGATGCAATAATCAGGGCAATGGCCAAGTTCAAATATGTACCAATAGAATTTTTAAGTCAAATACCCAAAGAACTAGGTGAAACAATTTCACAACAATGGTCATATGCTTTACACACATAAAAGGAAGCAAGGGAGAGGGTACTTGTCACACTCATGCCTCCTGAATCAAAGATGGAAGAGATAAAAGAAATAATGAAAAAGTACTCAAGTAAATTTGTAGCAAAGATAAGAGCTTACAAAGTGCTAGAGGATAAATTTATAAAGCTGGACAGCATGACCGAGGCCAAATGGAGACAAATCTTGGATCTACCTGCAGAGTCAACAAGTTGTAAGAATCAATTACTTCTCACTGGCACACCTTATGTAGAGGAGAAGAAAGATAAAGCAAGTCCTAAGCACATTGCTTTGGATAATGTAGATAATAATGATCCCATTGACTTAGACAAAGTCATGGATGATATTGACATTCAAGACATCACTCATTATGAATATGATAAAGATCCACAGAAAGAAGATGATGCCATTTTCATATCTCTTAAGGATCAAAAAAAGCAACAAGAATTGGAGACACAAAGGAATAAGGACATGAATGTTGCTGATGAAATATGGCTAGACACTTCCATTATTGACATCACAGGTCTGGACCCTACAGATCAAATACAAAAAGATGAAGATGTCACTGCTCGACAAGCTCAAACTGATGAGAAAGACACCACTCTAGATGCAGCATAGGGTAGCACACATAATAATATGCCAGTATTGATGAAGGACATCAATATGCTAGAATGAAATGAAGAATCTATAGCAGATACAAGCATACCCGAAGACAAGGGTGATGCAGAAACAAAAGACACAGAAGGTGAACCAAAAGATACAACATCAGATTAAGCTTCAACTGATGATCAGAAAGACAATTCTACTGATTAGAATATAGAAGAAGAACAAGTAGAAGAGGGCAAGTCGAAGGAAAAGAGTGAAGAAGCAAAGACAGATGAACATGAGAAGAAAACCAAAGAGAAATCTATAGAAAAACCCAAGGTTGATGGAGAGACATCTTCACCAAACCAAAAGGTGAACCCCGAGCAGAAAACACAAGAAGGTTCATCTACAAAGTCTTCACCGAGTGCCTCAGAGAAGATAAATGAACTAGAAATGGTAGTTCATACATTTGCTTCTACACAAATATCAAGGAAGAAGAAGAGAAAGAACAAGAATCCTGTTACTCTGGATGAAATTATTGAGATTCTAGTATGTGATCCTAGAACATTGGATCCTACTGAGTTAACAAAGTATGCAAGAATTTGTGAAAGGAAAGCCATGCAGGATAAGTTGAGAAAAGCCACCAAGGAAGCAAAGGTACTTGAAGTTGCATGAGGAATCCTTTAGCAAATTGTACCTGATATAGATGTTGATCAAACAACCCCCATGCTTGATCAATTAGTGGTTCTCACAGATGCAATCGCATCTCAAAACATAGATGTTGAGAAGGCTATGGAAGCTAGAATTGAAAAGAAGTATGAATTCAAGTTAGCCGAGAAGATAAGCCAAGAAGTGGCACTACAAAAGGCTAAGCTTTCTAAACTGGTAAGCACAATATACCCCATTATTTTAGAATCAATAGCCTTAATTCAGAAATTGTGCATGTTAGATCAACTCACAAAGGAGTATACCGACAAGATAGCACAAATTGATGCCGATCTTCAAAAAAGTGCACAAAGTCTCACAAAAATTGAAGAGGCAATCAAATTGCACAATGAACAACTAAACCAAGCTCGGAAGTTGAGACAAGATATATAGATTGCAGAAACCAAGTTCAGAGATGAGGTAAATGAGCTTCAATTTCAACTCTTATCGACACTCTCATTACTGCAAAACCATATGACAGAGGCAAGAGCACTTATTGCCACCCCAGAAATGTCTGTCCTAGACAACATTTATGATATGCATGTTAGGATTGAGCTAGAACATATGACATTAGAACTCCTCAAAGAAAAATGGGAGAAAATGATCGATGATATCAAGAACACCCACTCCCACATTCTTGACACATTGTAAGTTACACATTTTTTGAAAACTTATAAGTTGT
This sequence comes from Thuja plicata, assembly GCA_018584345.1. Lineage (NCBI taxonomy): Eukaryota > Viridiplantae > Streptophyta > Pinopsida > Cupressales > Cupressaceae > Thuja > Thuja plicata. The sequence goes on along the minus strand of MU226853.1, from coordinate 2,528,026 downwards.
ACATTTTTGTCATGCTTATCAAAAAAGGGGGAATTGATATGTATAGTCAATCAATAAAAGGGGGAAATGAAAGGAAGAAATGATATGTACAATCAATCATTTGAAAGAGGAAAGAACAAAAAGGGGAATGTATAGTATAAAGTCAAGTATACATGTACATATACTTATACTATACCGATGCATACAGTTAGGGGGAGTCATATAATGACAAGGATATATACATGGTGTACATACTAAACACTTTAGTATTATGCACATATCAATTTTTGAGACTAATATCAAAGGGGGAGATTGAAGACATTATATTTTTCCATTAGTATATACAAGGAAAAACATGATGAACACCATCGGTTTATACTACACCGATAGACAAGGCACAACACTACCCGACACCAAGGTTACCGATACTGCCAAGTACAAAGAATCCTGACAAACACTATTCAGTGTTACCCGATGACAAAAAGGACAAGGGAACTTGACAAGTAACCAACAGTTCAACCCAACGAAATAGTCAAGAGTGGAACCTAACAGATGAAGGGAACCCGACAATCAGTTCAATGAAGGAACACTGACAAACTTTCAGTTCACACCGACGATCAAGAATCGACAGTCAATTAAATCCCGCAAAAAGTGGATCTGATTTTCCACGTCAGATAAATCACTAAAGTTTTATATTAAGCTTCTTGATTTGTTTTAAATCCATTATGTGCAGAGAAAGCAATGTATTTATTATTGTTTTCATCAGTTTAAGTTTTTTAAAACATGCAAGATAAATGATCAAGGTCAAGTTGTATACCTTGGATCTAGAGTTAACATTGTAATGTGTGATTCTAAAATAGGTCAAATACTTGTATAAATAGATGCTCAATCAATTGTGAACATGTTGTTCAATGATGATTGTAGCCACTGAGAGCATCTAAGGATCAGACAAGAGAATTCATGCAACAACACATACAAAGATCAAATCAGTTGTCAAGAACAAAACATAGGCTACCGATGAGCAGGAAAAGGTATTAATCAATCACTATAGGTGATATTCATATACTATGAGCTTTAGAGGATCTGTAATCAGAAATTATAGATTGCATACAGTCAGGTCAAACATATTGTACACATTCTAACAAGTGGGGTACACTTAAGAAATCCTTTCAAGGAAGGAGGAATTAACAATCCTATTGTAAATCTATTAACCGAGTGCACACTTCATTAGTGTTGCTAAAATCTCTTAATAGAGTAGATCCTAACAGGTCTCCACATTAATACTCCTAATAGGGTAGATCATCAGAAGTGATCAATTGTAAGCCTTTACCAGCTCCCTTCCATTCTGCAGATAGTGACGTTTTGTGGGTGTCATCCCCACCGCAGTTTTTTCTTCATAACAGGAGTTTTTTGCGATATCATATCTTGTGTTATGTGTCTATTACTTTCATGAATGTTTCTATTAATGTTGCATACAATTAAGTTTATGAATTAATACTACATGCATAAGAAAGAATATCAGAAATGGTTAGTAATATAGTAAAGATTGATTACTAAAGATGAAAGGTGAAAAGTGTTAAAAGTTTTAGACATACTGATTCACCCCTCCCCTCTCTATACTACTTCCCATTAATCCCAACACTTAGCTCCAAAAAAAAAACTAAACAAAATTCTCCATAACACTTTCCAATTGGCTCTATCATAAGCCTTGTCCATGTCAAGTTTGATGAATATTTCCTTCTCCTTAGAGGTTTCCATAGAATGGATGACTTCCATTAGAAACAATACTCCATCCAGGATTTGTCTACCACCAGAAAAACCATATCAAAGCTTTGTGACATGGATTGTTTATAAGTTGTAAAATTGTTTGGATTTGTAACCTAAAAGAAGATTAATGAATCTAACTACAAAAGATTCAAACTTGTCAATATCATGCACCTACTCAAAAGAGAATAATAAAAATTGAATGTATTTCAAAATAAATAATTCAATTCAAATCAAATGAAAACATTCAAATGAAAATATCTCCCTTGTATCTCCCCTTCTTATGCAATGTTGGCTCTCAAATTTTCTTGAATATGAAAATGCAATAATTCAAGAATTGTGGTTATAAAAATCGCCTTAATTTTATAGTTTTTTTTACTTCAACGAATGGTTCAGATTAAGGCGTTCCAATTGATAATGAATGGATAGGATTAATTTATACTAGATAGACTGGACAAATGACTAAGACAAATTGAAAATTGATTGGTTGCATGACATAATTGATTGATTAGTTAATTTAGTTGATTGGGAGTGGACTAAATAGATTGATTAGAGAACTAATTGGATGACTGAGAAGAATGAATTGTTTGATTAGTCAGACTGAATTGATTGAAAAGAGGAATTGTTAGTTAGTGACAATTAAAAGGGGTGGAAGTGGAAGAATAATTAACATTAAATAATTTGAAAAAAATTTAATTTTGCATTAAGGGAATAAAACAATTAAATAATTTATTTATTTTCATAAGAATAAGTTTGCATTGGGGAAATGGAACATTCAATAATTAATTTAATCTTGGAAGACATAGTTAGTAACTAGAATTATCATTTAATTATGGTGACAAGAATAATGAAGAATAATCTTGATTAAATAATATAATTATTTAATTAAATTTAGAGAAAGAGAATAATTAATTAATAAAAACTATTGTAGACACCTAAAATTGGTCAAGCAAATCAAATAGAAAATGAAGTGAGCAAATCAAGCAAAATAAAAAATTAATAGAATTATCAAAAGCCTTTGGATTAATTAAATCAAATAATCAAATAATTGTGCAACTGATATTAATCGATTAATTGCATACTTAAAATTAAATTAATTCTAACCCTTTCAAGGGTGCACATGGCTAAAACAATTTAATTAAACCATTTAATTAATTTGTAATATTTTTCACCCATCACATGGGCAAATCAATTTCAACCAATGGGAATTCAAAGAATGAGATCACATGGATCAAGCCCAAATTAACCCTCCATCACACATCTTGGATTTGCATCTCGAACACTCATTTTGTCCCCTTATTTGAAACCACTATTTAAATTGTCTTAACCTTTGAGACAATTAACTCAACCTAACCCTAATCAATGTTAAATCATCTCTACCCCCTACCCTTGGGAAAATCTTTAAACAAAGGTCATTTTGAGTGCAAAATATATAACACACATTTATGAGCTAAGCATCATCACTATAGTCATTTTTATTTGTAGTTCACAACTTTAATTTTGATTTTGATTTGCAATTAGTGATCATCTTTGAAGTATTTTAGAGTATTTTGAGCTAAATAGGCATAATCATAATCAAATAGCTTCAATTCTCATGACTAGAAATGTCATTAATGATGAACTATAATTGATTAAATGTTTGAAGATGTTAAGTTGATGATCACAGTGACATAGAAAGTTTATGCAAGACATTAAATCAGTTAATGTATTGTATTGTCATTGATGTCAACTTGATATAATCTGTATGGTCATGGACATATTGCTAAAGACTTCAAAGAACCGATGAATCAAAGGCTATGCTATTAGTAATGCATATAAGTCAAGTATTCACAAAGTGACTATATACACCGACGAAGTGCACACCGACGAACAGAGTCAGAGAGAAAACTCATAGTGTTACTCGATAAGAAAATGCACAAGCATTACCGATGAGAAAAATCAAAGTGCAGCCCGACGGACAGAATTACAGTGTTTCCCGACGGACGAAGATCCCAAAGACAACTGAAGTCACACTAACGGAATAGTCAGTTATCACTAATGACTAATTGAAGTATTGACCAACAGAACGGAGAGTTCAGAAATGAAAAAATGCTTAGTTGTCAAGAGCTAAAAATAGACTTAACTGATACTTATCATTGTTTTAATCGACAAGATAAAGCCGGAGATAAGTAAAGGATTTAAAGCTACTTTGTTCAGTTGGCAAGAAGATCTCTATGACATAAAACTAGAGTTTTTCTTTAAATATAATTGGCAGGAATTGTGGATCATGCCAAGATCAAGAAAGCCAAGAAACAGTGAAATCATGTCTATATACGAGACAAGCTTATTCATTATGAATAAAGGGGAGTGACAAGAGAATAGATGTTGAACAGATTCTGAAGGAGAAGAAATTATTCATTTAGACTTGATCAATCAAGCTAAGGAAAGAGCTAAATTCAACAGACACCGATGAACACAAATACATCACAGAGAAGAAGAGTGTGGAGAAAAGGTATTGAATTGATAACATTGATCAGAAAGGTAATACACTTACAATAGATCTCAAAATCTGAAATTCAAGTTGTATATGTGAACATATCTATTTACTATTTCAGCTTAACCATTGAAGCATCAAGTCTCTTAACCGAGAAGGACTTAAAAGTCTTTTGTAATTGAGATACATCCCAAGGAGTATCAAAAGGTTTGATCATACAAAGTAGCATTGGATATGCCCAATACCTATTGATAGGCCAAGTGAGTGTTTGATCAAAGATGGTAGCATTAGATGCCATATACTAAGTGACAAACTATCTATTTAATTCCTCTACCAAGGTCGCACCTAATAGTGTGTTTGTAACCTTTAATAGGGTTGGGTCTTAACCAAGCTCACTTCATAAGAGTGAAAATTTGGGGTACCGGTCCCAGTAGTTTTTCCCTTAACATGGTTTCCACGTTAAAAATCCATGTGTTAATGTGTCTATGAGTCATTACTTTAATGTTTTGCATTTCACTTAAGTAAATCTGGATTGATCGGTATACACTAGTTATTTACTATGTTTCAGTAAATAGTAAGATTGCTTATCGGTAAACATACAGAAGAAGGTTTACAAAGAATTCCAAGAAGTAGTAATTTGATATAAGTATTTCAAGGCATTCATCTTATAGGACTGAAGACAACTGAGGTATAATTTGTGGTACTAAGTTTGAAGGGTTGATTTAAGGATTACAATTTGAGGCCATTGATTCACCCCCCTCTTAGTTATTACTAACAATTGGCATCATAGCTTGTGTTCTTAGAAAGAGAGTTTAACAACTCAAGCTAAAGATCAAAAGATGAATAGATGAGATGTGCCCAAGTTGAACAAAGACAACTTTTCTTCATGGAAAAGTAGGATAAGACTCCACTTATTAGGTATTATAAATGATGTTACTCAATACTTAGATATTGAATATGTGTTGCCCACAGGAGCACCCACAGTTGAACAAATGAGAGAGAAGCATGAGCACAACTGCATGATTATAGAACTTGCTTCCTCACTCTCCAATGTTGAATTTGAAGATGTCAAAGCATGCACAATTGCAAAGCAGATGTGGGATAAATTGAAGCTTGTACATGGTGGTGATAAAAATGTTCTGAGAGCCTAGGCAGAAAGCCTTAGAGGAAAGTTTGATGATCTTAGAATGAAAGAAGGTGAAAACATCACATAGTACAACACAAGAATCAAAGAGGTAGTCAATTATATCCGAGGAGTTGGAGATGTACTAGATGAAGATATAGTGGTAAGTAAAATTCTAAGAACCTTACTGCCTACTTATGCTATTAGAGTATCTACCATTCAAGAAATGAGAGTAGTAGAAAATAGCAATGTTACTCTAGATAGTTTGATTGGAAGAGTGATTTCATTTGAGATGAACAACTTTGATAATAGTGTCTTACCAAACATAGAGTTTACATTCAAATCTTCTTTGAGATTAAGTAAATCAAGTCATAAACACACTATGAGAAAAGATAGTGATAGTGAAAGTGAAGAAGAAGATCTTGATGAAATTGAAGCACTGATGGATAGAAGAATGCAGCGAGGCAAAGCTAAATACAAAGGTAAATTACCACTTGTATGTTTTAATTGTAAAGAGATTGGACACTTTGCTACAAGATGTCCTAATAGAAGAAAAGATGACAGAAGTAATGACAAGTCATTTGAAAAGAAGTTTGACAAAGGTGATTACAGAAGCAACTAACAATCAGAAAGAAGAGATACCCGAGACTACAAGGACAAAGGAATGAAATACAGTTACTTAGCTAAATGCAAAGATGAAGATATTGACACCGAATTTGATGAAGACATCGAGATGATGTTTGTGGCAGTAAAAGATGATTCAGATGAAGATGAAGAAAGGTATGTATAAACTGCACTCATATCTAAAGCTAGCAAAAATGATGTCTGGATCATAGATAGTGGCTGCACTCACCATATGACCAGTGACAAATGAAAGTTTGAGACGTTTGAATACTATAATGGTGGTTCAGTTAGAATGGTTAATGATACACATTGTCGAGTTGAAGGTAAAGGAACTATAATGTTGAATAACCTGATAAAATGTGAAAATTATTATTGGGTGAAAGGATTGAATTATAATCTATTGAGTGTTTCTCAGTTGAATAATTTAGGTCACAGAGTAGCATTTGAGAATAAGAAGGCAAAGATCTTCAATAAATCAGGAAGTCTAATTTGTACCGGTGAGCAGACAAAAGGTAACTTATTCTATCTGAATGATACTGACACCACTTGCTTAATGGATAGAAAAGAAGACATATGGTTATGGCACAAAATATTGTGTCATGTGAACTTTGAAAACATGATAAAAATAAGAAGAAATAAAAATGTAAGAGGCTTACCGACGATGATTAAGCCCGACAATATCATGTGCAAAAATTGTCAAAAAGGTAAGATGACAAAGTCTAGTTTCAAAAGAAAAACCCATACATTTGATGCCATTCTAGAATTAGTCCATACTGATCTATGTGGACCCATGATGAAAAAGAGTTACTATGGTGATAGATATTTTATTCTCTTTGTTGATGATTACTCTAGAATGATGACAATAATGTTTCGAAAAGATAAATCTGAAGTAATCAAGATTTTTAAATGGTACAAAGCAATGGTAGAAAAAAAGTGGTAAAGAATTGAAATGCTTAAGATCAGATAGAGGAGGGGAATTTATTTTAGATGAATTCACTAACTTTTGTAATGAGAATGGAATCAAAAGACATGTCTCTGCACTAAGAACACCACAACAAAATGGAATTGCTGAAAGAAGGAACAAATCCATTGTTGATTGTGCAAGGACACTGATGATAGAGAAATTATCACCCAAATATTCTAGATGGAAGCTGTCAATACTATTGTTTACATATTGAACAAAGTACAATTGAAGAAAGACACCAAGAAGACACCTTATGAGCTATGGTATGGTTACACACCCAATGTAAGTTACTTCAAAATTTTTGGTAGTCAATTTTATATCTTAAAAGATGATAGAAATGGAAAGCTTGACTCCAAAAGTGATGAAGGAATATTTCTAGGGTATTCCACCAAGATCAAGGCTTATAAATGTCTCAATAGAGCCTCTAACAAAATTATTGAAAGTGCAAATGTAAAGATAGATGAATTTGTAGAGAAGAATGAAAAGGAAAGCACAAAACAACCAGAGGACTACAACAGGTTTGTTTACAATGAAGAACCTGACACTCTACTCGAGCAACAATGTATAGCTCCCGAGAAACAGATTATTGCACCTGGGCATCAGGCTGAAAATATCGACAATCAGGAAATTGCTCAAGATGATGTACCAAGTGATGAAGATCAGAATGAAGGACACAATGATGTTCAAGATGATAGACAAAAAATTGAACCTATACTTGCCAGATATGTTAGAAGGAACCATCCATAGAACCAGATCATTGGAGATAAGAAGGCTGGTATGAGAACCATAAGTAAGTCTCTAAACACAAGATGTCTTATTTGTAATTTTGAGCCAAAATCTATCAATGCTACACTTGATAATGATGAATGGATTAGAGATATGAATAAGGAAATTGAGAAGATTGAGAAAAACAAGACAGGGACACTTGGACCAAGACCAGATGAAAAGAATGTCATCGGTACAAAATGGATATTCAGGAATAAACTGAATGAGAATGGAGAAGTCACCATAAATAAAGCAAGACTAGTATGTAAGGGGTATGCACAAGAAGAAGGGATTGACTATGGAGAAACCTTTGCACCCGTTGCTAGCCTAGAAGGAGTGAGAATATTACTTGCTTATGTTGCATGTAAAGGATTCAAGGTATACCAAATGGATGTCAAGTCTACATTCCTAAATGAAATACTTGAGGAAGAGGTATACATTGAGAAGCCAAAAAGGTTTGTTGATCCAGACAAAATGAACATGGTATTGGAAGTACAATAATGGGGAAATCAAGATACTGAGAGGGGGGTGAATCAAATCTTAAAACTTAACCACTTATAAAAAATTGATCCACCTTCATACATATATGAATTTAACCTAACATTAGATAGTATCCACAACATGAAATATATAACTCATGACACAGAATTTTGGTAACCCAGAAACCCAAATAGGTAAAACTGGGGTGGGGATGACACCCACAAAATCTTCACTAATGCAGCAATAAAGTGTTCCTGTTAAGGCTACAAGAGTTTGAATACAAAATGAAATCTACCTGGTTAAAGGTCTATTTGGTTAAGAACTAAAGATCATTACAATATACCTTGTCAAAGGATTTCAACTTACAGTAAAGTAAGCACTCAGATTTTAGAAGAGATTTAAAACGGTCTGCTAGAACCACTTTGTTAAGAGATTTCACCTGATACACTTATTAGAATGTTTCAAGTAGTGATCCTTCGTTATGCACTCAGATACAGATGATTGATCTGCTCTTTCCAATACCTTCTATGATCTCACAATCTGATATGTCTTTACTCTGCTTTTTACTGCTCTGTCACTCTGCTTGATCTAGGCTTCTTCACAAAATAACTCACTATTCATCTCTCTCTCTCTCTCTCTCTCTCTCTCTCTCTCTCTCTCTCTCTCTCTCTCTTTTAGGGTTAGAAGCAATATTATATGTCTTTTCAGATCTAGCAGCAAGATCTATTATTTATGCCCCCAAGGCATTCTAATTTTATGATTGGCTCCATGCCATGCATAGTATAAAACAATTAAATGCGTAATTAACTTAGTAGAAAAATATTAAATGCGTACATATGTTGGCCCAAATCTCATACAAGTTGGTCTAAACATTTCACATCAAAGTTTGAATCAATCCTGACATGTATGCAAAAAATTTTCTGCTCGGCACTTAACATCTTTGTCGCTCAACACTTAATATACTACTCAGCTCGGCATGATGTAACTCGGTAACCTAAAACTTTCTCGGCAATGTTTCTTGGCCTTGAATGTTTAGCTCAACCACAATGATAACCAACTAAAACTGCCTAAGTAAATGACTAAGTGTTGGTCACTAATCATCAACAAAACTTAGGGATTAACAATCTCCCCCTTTGATATTAGTGGCAAAAACACACTTATCATTTCTTTTGATTCATTCCATCCAAAATATTGCCTAACTGCACAATGTACCCCCCCTAGGAATGTACATCATACTACATACAAAAATTTACATAGTATACATGCCTTCAAAAAAAAATTTACATTGATACCTGTACTGATCTCCTTATGCTGTATCCCTATCAGTCCTGTCATATTCCCCCTTGTTTTTGTCACTGATTCCATGTGGGGTCAAGTTATACTTATCCAAAAACTATTTATGAAGTTGTAAGGTGGACGCAAATGCAGTGTCCCAACTATCCTTAACAAACTTCATAACCTGTATTTTGACTTCTAGCTTGGCAGCCAGACTTACTAAAATTTCTGCAGTGGAGAGATGAGAATCTATCTTAACCAATTAATTTGTAGCTGAAAGTTCTTTTTGAATTACCTTCAGATGAGGTATCAGGTTTGTCTGGATAGTAATCAATTTGGTCCTAATCTGACCATCTTCAGCCATGAGCTCGACTATCCTCCTTTGTGGATAAGTCAATCTATTAAAATGTAAGGACCTAGTGCTAGCATCCATACTCAGTGAACTTCCAGTTGACTTTAAGTCTAATTGCAATTTCTCTATGGCCTGTAGATTATCCTTTGTGAAGAATTCAACATCACATAAATTCTTATACAAATAATAAACATTAGTTACAACTTCCTCACAAATTTCTACAAGAGAAGAAAGTTCAACCTACTTTACCGCAATCTCTCCTGAGATTTTTGCTAGTACTTTGTTCTCGAATTTCCTCTCGGACCATTGCAATAACTTTTCATTAGATTCAATGTTGTCATCATTTACTTTTTGCACAATATGAACTAACTGTTCAAGATTAGGGGCTTGAGGATTGTCATCTTCCATATCAAAAGCTTTTACAAATATATCGTTGATGTCATGTAACACCTGCTTTTGCTTCTGTTCTCTTTTCATTGCCTCCTGTCTTTTCTCCCTCTTGAGTAATTCTTGAAGAGTCTCAATCTGTTCATAAGATAAAACATTGGGATCCCATGGTGGAATCACAATAACTTCATCTAATGTGACATTAGGAGTGGGAGACTTCTTCCTCATGATTTTCCTCCTCTTAAGTTCTAGTGAGCTACAGCTCAACTTTGTTTCCTCAATACCTTTTCCTATATGAGTAGTAGTTACCATTGCATCTTTTAATTCAGTCAAAATTGCCTATTGATCAGGTGTACCTCCTTTTTTGAGTCCAGTGGGAGTAGATGATGTTGAGTGTGGTAAACCAACCAACACTTGCACTACCTCTTGTTCCTTAGGTTCATTGTCAGTATCCCTCATCTCCTCACCACTATCTAAGACTATTTTCACAACCTCTAAAATAGGTGAATGTTGTGTAATTACCTTGTTGGTTGTATTTCCTATTTTTGCTGCTTCGCCTTGTTCCTTGTTTTGCCCTTTGAAAATTTTCAGGTTCTCATGCCTAAACCTTGCCAAAATTGCTAAAACCCTGAAAAACCCTAGTATCCAAGTGTTAAAATGATGCATTTAAAACCCTATGCCATGTCTTATGTTTCATCGT
>MU226853.1:2480848-2513995 GCA_018584345.1 Thuja plicata | reverse complement strand
AAAAGGAAGAAGGATGAGAATCCTTGTATCACTGGTTATTGTTATGCTAATAACTATGATTTGTATGGTAATATCTTGTTTATGGTTATGCTTGGTCATCAGCAAGATAATTCATAAGTTGGTCCAATAAAGGTACATAGCTAATCAGTGTCCACATCAACAAATACTGTGTTAACAGCCATCTTGAAAGGTAAAACCTGCCTGAGTATTTATGGAACTCAAAAACAAAGAAGGACCTTATCCAGTCCTTAGCAATTAGGCTTTTCTTGTCTCTGAATCAGAATTAGAAAGTACAAGGTTCAAATAGGCATTTCAAGCATTGTGGTTCATACAAGAAAAATCCCTAACATACCTCTTGTTCACCTATTTTCTCCTTTTCTTCTTCTTTTTGTGTATATTTATCGTCAGGTTCCTTTTGAGTTCTCTCTTCATCTTCCTCTATACTCTTCTCTCCTTCAGCCTCAGTTGCCTTAATAGGAAATTCTATAGTTGAGTCTTTCAGCTCATCCTGACCCTTGACATCCAAATTGCTAGAGTCATCAATTGTCACATCAATTGGACTGTCAATTGTCAGATCAATAATGTTTATTGTCTCTATTTGTTCTTTTGGTTATGCTCCCATCTTGTTAGGCTTAGTAGAATTTTTTTATTGTGCTTTCTGTGGTGTAGGGGTGGTTTCAATTTCTTTAGCCTTCAGCTCAAATGTTCCTTCATCAGTCTTCTTCTCTTTTGGAGTAATCAATCCAAATATTTCCTTCCAAATCCTAGTACTCTATTGTACTACACTTTCAATATCATTTTTCAAAATAGCATAACCTCTCTATTTAGGTATGAATTTATGCTTATACTCTTCAACAAAATTTTCTCTCTATTTCTTAGTCAGCTCAGGAATGACTTGAGCTAATGTGCCTTCTTTGATCTGTCTCTCAGTTGTGAGTGCAAATTCCCATTTTCTAGATAGAAACTCATATAACTCACTTGACACATTGTTTCCTATCTCTATAGGAGTTGACTTGAATTTGCACATCATATCTAGTAGTTCTTCTTGAACTTTGTGCTTATCTTCTAACTTCAATTTCTCATATTTGATAAATTTAAAACTAGATAACCCTGTGGAATTTACAAATTCTCACATACCTCATTAATATTAGTGGGTATCTTGAATGGTGTTGTTGGTATGGTGTTGGGTTCATCAGTTTCAATCTTTTATTTATCACTTTCCGAATCTAGATGTAGTCTCCTTCTAGGTCTCTTTACCTGTAGGCTCGACACAGCCTTTGTTGCAAATTTTGTCTTTGATCCAGAACTACTCTCTCCAACCTTCTTCTTTGCATATACATTTATTTGCACTGCTGGGATGTAACAATAGATGCCCTTGTCCTTGGATGATTGGAAATGGGAGGGGTAACTTTAGGTTTTTCTTTACTCGACTTGATTACCTTGGCTACTACTGGTTTCTTTCCTTTTTCGTTCATAGTAATCTCTTCTTTAGATTCACTAACTTCTACTTCTTCTTCTTCTTCAGATGCATCTTCTCCTTGTCCATTAGATATTCCTAGAGGTGCATCCTCTAGCTCCTCATCACTCGGAAATCTAACCATCTTCTTCAGATTCTTCACAATCCTTTTCCTCTTTCTCTCCATGGTTCCTGCCTTAAGAGTCATGGATACCTTTGCCTTAGCTTCATAATAATTTCCAAATCTCTTTTCTTTTGTATCAATCTCCTCTGCTAGGAGTGCAGTGATAGCTGCCAATATTTCATCAATGTTAACTTCATAGGGAAATGGCTCCAACCATGATACCCTAGGTGTCACAGCTTGAATGTATGTGTAATCTGTGTCGACTAGAAAACATATCTCCTCACAATGCTTTTCCACAAGTGAACTAGGGATTCTATTCCTCAACCTCATTCTCTTTTTGAATTCCACAAAGTAGTTTCCCATAATACTATTGAAATTATTGCCTAATTGCTAAATACATTCACTAATCTATACAGTAATAGGTCTATCCTTCTTCCAAACAATATTTTCCAGTGTAGGAAATGACTTTTGTACATAGAAGAATATGCAAACTAGTAAAGAGCCAAACTTACATGATGATCTTTTAGCTTTTCTAATTGATAGTAAGTTCTCGGCTAGTTGTGTCAAATGCAGCTCGGCAAGGTCGTAGGTGTGATTCTTCTTGACTATCTTCCATGCTTGGTCCACAACTGTGCGAGGAACACTATCCAGTTGGCTCGAATGATAGAAATTGTGTGCAATCACTCTCAGTCCAAAGTCAAGTTCTAAATCTTCAATTGTAGAGATAGTCATACCTCTATTGTTCCAAATAGCTCTAGTGTTAGCTGCTATTTCTTCTTTACTTTGATCTCTCATTGTTCGCTTACCACTGATAACAGGATATCCAATTACTCGATGAATAATATCTTTAGTGATCCTAACCAGTCCATTTTCCAGCCACATATGCATATTATGAACTCAAATTAGAACAACCTTGATCCATTCATCCTTAAAGTCTGGCGGAAAATCTAGGGCACGAGTTAACCCTTTGTCGGCTAAATGCTTGAATTTGTCTTTCACAACTCCATTTTTGCATAACTTGTTGTAGGATTTCCTCAATTCTCTTTCACCTACTTTTCCCATCTTAACCATGTAATAGTATCTAACATCGTGGATCATAAGTACTTTTGGTGGGATAGATGAGAGGGCTCCATTCAGATCACCTAAAATTGTGCTTTTAGGAAAGGCTCAAAAGTTAGGTGGTGCACATGCATCACTTCTTACTAACTTAATTTGTTTCAGGTCCTCCTCCATTCCTTTGACTGGTGTGGAAGAACTTGGAACCATAATCTCTAAAATTAGGGTTCAAAAATGAAGAACAGGGTACCTGGGCAAGTAACACTTCACACTAACCAACTTAGGGTTGCCGACGACATGCTAATGAGTTTTTTGAAATAAAATTTACTAAGATCAATTTTGCAACTTCTTCGATCACTCTGTGAATTCTAAAAATCACAAGGTAAAATGAAGAATAAACTATTTGTCCTTATGTAGAATTGAAAGGTCAAAGTAGGTAAGCAATAAATATTCTACCCGTTAGGTTAGTGCAAGCCAACTGTCATTGGATGACTAACACAACTTGCATACCACTTAGCTTACCATACTCCGTTGTCACACAACTTACTCGGCCAACCAACTCGGCACCTATAGTGCAGTTAACTCTTCTCAGCATTTGTCACAAAAATGTCCTGGTGCATCTCAACATATGCAGATATGGACTTTGGCACATTTATATGTTGGGAACTAATGTAAGATTTGAAATTTAAATGTAGTTCCTTACATACCTCTATTGCTCAATTAGAGATGGTGTGATCACCTGATCCATTGGATTGGGTGACCTCGGCTTCAGTGGTTTCACTGCTGCTTGGCTCTGTTTTCCTTACCCATGTCTGGTTCATCTGTGCTCTTATCTCTTCAACAGTAGGAGCAGGAACTCTTGTCCTACACTCTCTTTTAGTGTGACCTATCTTCAAACAACTAAAATAGACTAGGATTCCATTCATCCAACTCTTAGATTTCCCTTTGAAATGTGTCTTTAAGCAATCTTCAAGTGCATGTCCATATTCTTCACAGTAATGACAACTCAGCCTTGTGTTATAATCCCAATTGTAAGTGTTGCCTTTCCTAGGTGATTTTGTTTGTGTCTTTGATGTCCATTTCTATTTAGCATTGGATCTATAGTCTTGTGCTTTATGACCATGTTTCTGACACTTGTAACAATAACCATTAAATCTTGGTTTGGGAGGTGCATCACTTGCTTCAACCCAACATTCATGTGCTTTATGTGCAAATTTCTTGCAATTAAACTAGTAACCATTGAACTTAGGTTTAGGATTGGACTTACGTTTCTTGCTTCGACAAATTTTTTCTGTATGACCTAGTTTTCCATAGTGGTGGCAACCATGCTTGTTGTGCTTTGTCTTTGCATTCCTCATTTCACCATTCTTAGATGATTCTCCTTTCTTAATCGATGTCTTTGGTTCAATGTGACCTAATCCAGAAGAATCCTTTGGCCTTCTTGATGCTTCCATCAGATTCTCAAAATGAGTCAAGGCTTCATTAGGTTTATTTAGCCTTTCAGTCAGTTCCTTCTCAGATCTCAAATCATCTTTTCCATATCTTTCCTACTAATCTCTTGATTTGCAAGTAGTAGTTGATTTTCCATGTCAACCTGATTGATTGTCATCATTTGCACATCATGTTTCCTTTCATGAAGTCTGATAGTTATCACTCTTTTATCTTCTTCTGCCATAGCTTTGTCATCTTTAGATTTCTTCTTTTGTTCCACTACTTCACATAGTCTCACTGTGTGCATTTCTTGTTCTCTTTTCAAGTTTCTGACTTCTTCACAGAGTACATTATTCTTTTCCAGTAGATCTTCAATTATTGCATCGCTCTCAGTAGAATCTCCATTCTGAAATAGATTTGTAGTGTCATCTTCCTGGTAATGAGTATGATTCATTTGTTTGGCCAAATATTTCCTAGCTGTCAATGATTTCTTCAAATCCTGTCTTGCTATCTCAAGCTGATGTAATGCTAGCTGAATCTCAATCTTCTGATTCTCAATGACTTTACCCAACTTGTAAACCTCCATCTCAAGATCTATACTCACAAGCTGATTAAAAGCTTTTGTAGGTGAACTGTGCTCTGATACCAATTGTTGGAAGTACAATAATGGGGAAATCAAGATACTGAGAGGGGGGGTGAATCACATCTTAAAAATTAACCACTTAAAACAAATTGATCCACATTCATACATATATGAATTTAACCTAACATTAGATAGTATCCACGACATGAAATATATAACTCATAACACAAAATTTTGGTAACCCAGAAACCAAAATAGGTAAAATTGGGGTGGGGATGACACCCACAAAATCCTCATTACTGCAACAATAAAGTGTGCTTGTTAAGGCTACAAGAGTTTGATTACAAAGTGCAATCTACCTGGTTAAAGGTCTGTTGGGTTAAGAACTAAAGATCATTACAATCTACCTTGTCAAAGGATTTCAACTTATAGTAAAGTAAGCACTCGGCTAAGAGATTTAAAATGGTCTGCTAGAACCACTTTGTTAAGAGATTTCACCTGATACACTTGTTAGAATGTTTCAAGTAGTGATCCTTCATTATGCACTCAGATGCTGATGATAGATCTTCTCTTTCCAATACCTTCTGTGATCTCACAATCTGATATGTCTTTACTCTACTTTTTACTGCTCTGTCACTCTACTTGATCTAGGCTTCTTCAGAAAATAACTCACTATTCATATTTTATGAACAAAAACCCTTCTCTCTCTCTCTCTCTCTCTCTCTCTCTCTCTCTTAGGGTTAGAAGCAATCTTATATGTCTTTTTAGATCTGGCAGTGAGATCTAGATCAACGATCAAGATCTATTATTTATGCCCCAAGGCATTCTAATTTTCTGATTGGGTCCATGCCATGCATAGTATAAAATAATTAAATGTGTAATTATCTCAGTAGACAAATATTAAATGCGTACATATGTCAGCCCAAATCTCATACAAGTCGGCCTAAACATTTCACATCAAAGTTTGAATCATTCCTGACATGTATGCAAAAACTGTTCTGCTTGGCACTTAACTTCTCTATCGCTTGACACTTAATATTCTACTCAACTCAGCACGATGTAACTCGACAACCTAAAAATTTCTTGGCAATGTTGCTCGGCCTCGAATGTTTAGCTCAGCCATAGTGATAACCAACTAAAACTGCCTAAGTAAATGACTAAGTGTTGGTCACTAATCATCAACAAAACTTAGGGATTAACACATGGTATGTAGAATACAAAAAGCCTTGTATGGATTGAAACAAGCACCCTGAGCATGGTATGAAAGACTTCATTCCTATCTCATAAATATTGGATTTGTAAGAACTAGTGAAAACAGTAATATTTATTTAAAGGAAGATACTGATGTTAACATTTTGATTGTTGAGATATTTGTTGATGACATCATATTTGGAGGAAATGATATGTTATGCAAATCATTTACAAATGAAATGAGCAAAGAGTTTGAGATGTCTATGTTTGGAGAGATCAAGTTCTTTCTTGGTCTACAAATCATGCAACAAGATGAAGGTATTTTTATTAAACAATCCAAACACATCAAGGAAGTGCTGAAAATATTCAAGATGGAAGATTCCAAGATGGTTGGAACACCGATGACAACTAGATGTAAGATGAAAAAGGAGGACAATTCATCAGAGGTAAATTAGACTTTTTACAGATCAATGATTGGTAAACTCATGTATGTTATACATACTGGACCAGATATTGCACATGTAGTAGGAATAGTTACAAGATTTTCTACTAATCCCAGGGAACCACATATGACTGTTGTGAAAATAATCCTAGGATATTTGAAGAATACCAAGGAATATGGCTTATGGTATAGAAGAGAAGGAAAATTTGAACTTAAGGTCTTTACCGACACCGATTGGGCTGGAAATATTGATGACCAAAAGAGCACAACTGGAGGAGCATTCTTTATGGGTGACAGACTTGTCACATGGATCAACAAAAAGAAAGGATGCATCTCTTAGTCTACTATAGAAGCAATGTATGTTGCTACTACTGCAAACTACTCAAATATTGCATGGATCAAATAGATACTGGAAGGTATGCATATGAAAATTCTTGAGCCAATAATTATCTATTGTGATAATACCAGTGCAATAAAAATTTCCAAGAATCAAGTCATGCATGTTAAGACAAAGCATATTTCTATCAAGGATCATTATTTCAGAGAAAAATTTCAATTAAAGGAGGTGATACTTGAGTATGTGCAATCAAAGGAACAATTATCCGATATCTTCACCAAGCCACTACCCAAGGATGCATTTGAGTACTTGAGAAAAAGACTAGGGGTTAGACCCTTGTCTACTGGTCAGTAATATGACTAGAAGGCTGCATCAACCTACATATTCTTAGAATATCATTCATGTTGATGCAAGCAAGAGATGGAATTTAAAGATACATCTATACACAACAAGGTATCTATCTACTCTGAGCACCAGAGTTGTTGTATTTTTGATGAATTGGGAAATTCAAGGAGTATATTATGGATAGAAAATATTTGTTTGGAATTGCTATCAAAGGGAGAGATTGTATCCATTATCACCTCAGGGAGAGATTATATCCCTCAAGGACAGATTATATCCATTACACTATCCAAAGGGAGAGATGTAACCAAAAAATGAGAGTACATACAAAGAGAGAAAATTGCTGACAAAAGACATCAAAAGAAAAAAGAATAGTGAAAGGGAGAGAGTTTGACACAGGAAGAGAACACATCACATCATAGAAAGAAAGATTCTACATCTATCCAGTAAAGGGATTAAAGATAGAGAGAAAGTTGCAAGAATCAAATCTAAGCTATATAAGATTATCGAGGACCAGATATTTGTATCGGTTATAGTACATAAGATTGGAAGTTTGATGAACTTCAAATTTTATATTTCATATTGTATTAGCAGTAATATAGTGTGATAATGTAGTGTGTTGCCATCAATGCCAAAGGGAGAGATTGATGAACTATAAATGATTGAATGTTTGAAGATGTTAAGTTGATGATCACAGTGACATAGAAATTTTATGCAAGATATTAAATCAGTTAATGTAAATTGTATTTTCATTGATGTCAAATTGATATGATTTGTATGGTCATGGACATATTACTAAAGACTTCAAAGAATTGATGAATCAAAGGCTATGCTATCAGTAATGCATATAAGTCAAGTATTCACAAAGTGACTATATACACCGATGAAGTGCACACTGATGGACAGAGTCAGAGAGAAAAGTCACAGTGTTACCTAACGATAAAATGCACAAGCATTACCGATGAGAAAATTCATAGTGTAGCCCGACGGACAAAATTACAGTGTTGCCCGACAGACGAAGATCCCAAAGACAACTGAAGTTACACCAACGGAATAGTCAGTTATCACTGATGACTAACTGAAGTATTGACCGACATAATAGAGAGTTCAAAATTGACAAAATGCTTAGCTTTCAAGAGCTAAGAATAGACTTAACTGATACTTATCAATGTTTTAATCGACAAGATAAAGCCGGAGATAAGTAAAGTATTTAAAGCTGCTTTGTCTAGTTGGCAAAAAGATCTCTATGAGATAAAACTGGATTTTTTCTTTAAATCTAATTGGTAAGAATTGTGGATCACGCCAAGATCAAGAAAGCCAAGAAATGGTTAAATCATGTCTATATAAGAGACAAGCTTATTCATTATGAATAAAGGGGAGTGACAAGAGAATAGATGCTGAAGAGATTCTGAAGGAGAAGAAAGTCTTCATTCAGACCTGATCAATCAAGCTAAGGAAAGAGCTAAACTTTGCAGACACCGATGAACAAAGATACAACATCACAGAGCAGAACAGTATGGAGCAAAGGTATTGAATTGATAACATTGATCAGAAAGGTAATGCGCTTACAATAGATCTGAAAAATCTGCATTTCAAGTTGTATATGTGAACAGATTAATTTACTATTTTAGTTTAACCATTGAAGCATCAAGTCTCTTAATCGATCAGGACTTAAAAGTCTTTTGTAATTGAGATACATCCCAAGGATTATGAAAAGGTTTGATCATACAGAGTAGCATTGGATATGACCAATACCTATTGACATGCCAAGTGATTGTTTGATCAAGGATGGTAGTATTAGATGCCAGATACTAAGTGACAAAGTATCTATTTAAATCCTCTAACAAGGTCACACCTAAAAATGTGTTTGTAACCTTTAACAGGGTTGGGTCTTAACCGAGCTCACTTCAGAAGAGTGAAAATTTGGGGTACCGGTCCCAGTGGTTTTTCCCTTAACAGGGTTTCCACGTTAAAAATACATGTGTTAATGTGTCTATGAGTCATTACTTTAATGTTTTGCATTTCACTTAAGCAAATATGGATTGATCAGTATACACTAGTTATTTACTGTGTTTCAGTAAATAGTAAGACTCCTTATCAGTAAACATACAGAAGAAGGTTTACAAAGCATTCCGACAAGTAGTAATTTGATATAGTTATTTCAAGGCATTCATCTTATAGGACTGAAGATAACTGGAGGTATAATTTGTGGTACTAAGTTTGAAGGGTTGATTTAAGGATTAAAATTTGAGGCCACTGATTCACCCCCCCTCTCAGTTATTATTAACAATTAATGGATGCTTAAGATGAGAACATAATATATCCCTTTCTAGATAGAGAGCCATGAGATGCTCGTTGGTTTATTTTCAATTCAATTAGCTTATCATTGTTCAATTTTGTTGAATTGACTAGATAGCAAACTAATTTCATGAAGGTATGATTTTCATATACACAAATGGCACCCATCTTGGGGCTGTAAGCCTCATTTCTAACAATATCATGTATTTTAGTATGTTTGAGTGTGTTATTTATAGGAATTAACAATTCACAGGTGAATTAGTGCATGCATATGTAAAGTCTGATGCCTTTACGCAGTAAAGTGACACGTACAAAGTTTTTGCTATCTTCTGTCTCTATTTATATCAATATCTTTGAGTGGAAAGTCATGCGTACAACATAAATTCTGATGCATTTGCACAACAAAGTGACGCATTCAAGGAGTTTCCTCACACCTTTATGTTGTCTTTTAATGCTTTTACAATATATTTTAACACATTTAATTCTATTTTAGCACATTTAAACTGTTAAGTAGCACATAGAATGCAATAAAGTAGCACTTTGTGAGGCTTAAAATAACACGTAGTACTATATTTGAAATTTGAAGAACTTTAAAACCAGCAAATTCATGAAAATTTGTCACTATTTTGTAGATGTCAATCCATAGGAAGGTGCGAAAAGTAGGGCACTATAAGAAGGTGGAAGAAAGAAGGTAAATTCGAAGGTGTAATAAAGTAAAGGAAGCCAAGACATGCTATCAAATTTTTGTGGATTGAGAAAGCATACATAGATATTGGAGAATAATTAACATTTATCAAGCTTTCTTGAATTTGCCTCATTTCAAATTAGATCGTACTCCTATGAATGCTCCTATTTGAAATTTTCTTTTCTTTGTTTCAATTTCACTAACTTGAGCAAATAGTAATGCAAAATTGAGATTTATTATCTTAACCTTTGCTTGAGTTTTTGTTTGAAACTAACTTTTGAGAAGAGGATGCTAAGGATCTGGAACTCTAGCCACTAGGCGAGTAGTCAAAATAAAAATAAACATAAAAAAGTGCCTAGTGATCGGTTCTATTAAGGTATCAAAAACTTAGGTAGTTACCATGACCCAAGGATTGGAAATCCTACTGAGAAGCTATCCTCCTTTATAGAAACTCATTTAATTTATCAATCCAGGGACGTATTACTTGAAATAGGCCAGCAAAGTATATGGACCAAGGATTCTTACTCAGACCACGCTATGGCTACAGGAAACAAATTTCTTTGAAATGAAACTATTCTAAAGTTGTAGGAAACAAATTGCTTTGAAGGGAAACTATTCTAAAGCTATAAAGAATGATAGAAAGGAAATGAAGAAGTGAAAGCACTTGAAGGAACACTACAACTTGGAAACAAAAATACTTGAAAACACAATTATAATGCTTGAACAGTTCTGCCTCTTTGGCTGCAGGAAGTACTGGACTATGCTTTGGCTTTGGCTACAGGAATTGTGTTAACACCAGAATCACAATACCAATATGCAAGAAACTTGAACTATATGCAAATGATCCTAACTAGCTAAAAAAAATTCCTCACCAAATGGGCCCCCTTGAGTGAGTATCGAAACTCAATTATATTGAACTAAAGATTAACACCTCATTTTCTATTAATAAAAAACAAATTACAAGATTTAGTTGTAAAGCAACAGAATGTAAACTATAACTGATTTAACTCCCTCCTTCTCACATAGGAGCGGGGCTTTATTTAAAGAAGGACAAACATCTAATTGTTATCTAGTCACGCCATACAGATAGGTGGATCTTTTATTACAATCCTATGAAACATGAAAGGAAACTATAAAAATGGAGATAGAATAGATCCAGGAAAGAGGAAAGAACTATTTTTAACAACAAATCTAACTTCCCACTCTCTCTTATATTTCCTTAGAGAATTCATTATGTTTTCTCAGTCTTTGCTCGATCATTGCCACCTTGATCACCCTGAATCCACCTGCTGGTGTTGCACTTGAGTTTTCTCCGTGTGCACCTATTGTAAGATAGAGTCGAGCATCCAGCACATGGGTGCATTTTACCTGGTCAAGGCGACGGTTTCTAAATTGACGCGCTGCACTTCAGATGTTACAATAGAAACATTTATATGATAAAAAACACCAAGATACACATACATCATTCATGTTTAAAAAAAATTCATTTCAAAGAGACATAACCATAATTCCAATATAAGTAATATTGAATTTTCATCCAAGCGTAGCATATTTAACTATTTTTAACCATTACATAGGTCTTGTGGTAGCATCCTACATAATAAAAATATAAGTAAAAAGTATTTGGAAAAGTATGATGAAAGAAGGGAAAAGATCTTAGTAAAATCTATCCTAGGGCTTCTAAAGTATGACATTAATATGCCTTATCACCTAGCCTAAGCTAGCTTTGAAAAAGGTAACATCAAAACCCCTTCATATTTGATCAAATTGCAGCAATTCAAAGTTAAAATCTATCATAATTGGAACCTATTATTGTTTATCAAATGAGACATTAGGCCTATGCTCTCAACTTTTTAAGTTGATCAAAATGCCAAACATGTCAAATTTGATGATAGAAAGAGAGGTTGGAAAGAACAAACACTAAATTTTAAAGCCTCTTGTTTGTGATGGAAAGCATTAGGGATATGCTCTTCACTTTTGGTAAATCAAACTCCAAAAAGTGCTCAAATTCCATTAATTAAAAGGCTTGTAATAAACCTTCTTTATTGTGTTTGGAAGTGAGAGAATAGTAGGGATATGCTCTTCACCTTTTGATGAATCAAACTCCCAAACCTATTTGATCATTTCATTTCTTGTTTTCAAATAAACATGCTAGAACATTAGTGGGCATGCCTCCCGAGATTTTAATTTTTGAGGATGGTGAGAGGGAATGACCCAAAAGTGGGAATTAAGGTTAAGACAACCTATTCCACCCACTTTCCAAAAAAAAAAAAACTCATTAAGTCTAAAGGCTTAGAGGGTGACAATATCAAATGCTTGGACTTGTAGGGTTAATAGCCTAAATCACGAATCGTGACTACATAGCCGTTGTATGATTCATTTGATATTATTAATAATGTTAGTAATGACACCAATAACAACCAAAATGGTGGAAATAAGGATGCAAATAACAATGAAAAAATGACAGAGGAAATGACCCTAAAATGGAGGTGTTGACATGAATAATGGAGGGAATAGGGACCCTTAAGATGAGGAGGCCTCCAAAGAGAGAGAATGAATGAAGCGACACAAATCCCTTTCTTTATGAAAATCACGGAGAAAATACTAGAGAGATAGGTAGAAGTATTTCTTTTACCTAACCCAAGAAGGGGTAAAACTCCACCATGATTATGATATCACTACCCTAAAGAAGAAGGAGGAAGATGAAAACCCAATTGTGATTATGAATAAACAAATCAAACTTTTTCAAATGCAATTGGACAATATGAAGAAAACAATGGCTCCAAAATCTTTCTCCATTGATTCTATATGCCCGTTTCCTTTCGATAGAACCCTAATTATGGTACCATTTTCTCTAAATGTAGTCTTTACTAATTATGATAAATACATGGGGGTATCCGACCCATGAGACCATTTAAGATAATTTTGTGCATTAAGCTTGGATTTTATGCATGATACCACTTATTTAATGTGACTATTTCCAATAAGTTTTGGAGGACCCGTAATGGAATGGTTCTCAAAATTTCCCTCAAGCATGCAAAAATTTGAAGAGTTGGCATCAAATTTTGTGACTCATTAATCATAGAATATCAAACATGAGGTCACAATGATAAATTTATACATAAATAAAAAAAAGGAGGGAGAAAAATTCCTAGTATTCTTGCAAAGGTGGAGGACGATATTTAATCAATATCCTAGAAGTATGCCCGGAAAAGAGTAAATGTATATCTTCCTAAATAGTTTGAACACAATCATGAACTATCGGTTACAAATCCAATGCATACCTAATTTTAAGAAGATCATTGAGAATGGAATCACCATAGAGGAAGTTTTGGTTAAGAGTGGAGATATCAAGCTTTTTAAGGAAAATAAGTATTTTCCTAATAACCACAATAATTCCTAAAACAACAACCGGGCTTCAAATAATAACATTAATAACTTTTGGCTCAAGAAAACCAACAAGGGCCTTGTCAATGAAGGAGTTGTTGAGGAAAAAAACTTAAGAGTCACTTCTTTCAATCTCACGAGATCTTCTAATCAAGCAAATAATGTAAATCAGCCATCAAAGGTACCATTCAATAACAACAACAACAAATTTCAAAACAAGCAAGAAGCTAACAAACCAAAACCATTCTTTATCCCATCACCAAGAAGGAAGTTCACACCCTTGGGTGAACCACTTGAGAATAATCTAAGGATTCTCATTTCTAATAAGATCATTGTCCTACCAGATTCATGGCCTTATGAACCACAAGTTAAACCCTCATGATGGAGCTACACTCATATTTGTGATTATCATTGAAACAGAGGGCACAAGACCAATGAATGCATAAGATTAAAGCATGAGGTACAAGATTTGATAGATAATGGGATAATCAAGGTGGAAGGGCCTCAAAAAAAATAATATCATGTGGCTTTAAATAATCCTTTCTTAAATCATGATAAAGGGGAATCTTCAAATAGTAATCAAAATAACAAAATAGTAAATGACAAAGTTAATTTTGCACATAGCTATGATAATGTAATCAATTCCTTATCAGGATAAGAGAATACTATCAATGTTATTTTTTAAAATGATCAACCATCAAAGGAAACCTATAATTTTGTTACTAGGGGGAAAGCATCAAAGATAACCTTAGAAGGAACTTCCACTAAGACTATTAGTCCTAATCAAACATCTTCTTCTCAAAGGAAATACAATATTGTGCATCAATTGCAGAAGAATCTAGACCAAATTTGAGTCCTTGAATTGTTAAAACTCTCACCAAATCATAAGGAGATCCTATGAAAGGCTCTTGTGGAGACTACTATTCTCTACAACCTAGATGTTTGTAGATTTCAAAATATGGTGGGTCATCTCATTGCACCTCATTGTTTTTCCTTTTCTGGATAAGATGACATGTCCATTAATCATCCCCAAAATCTTCCCCTGCATATAGAGGTTTTGATACATAAACACCATGTCAAAAGATTCCTTATCGATGGGGTACTAGTCTAAAATTTTCACATTGAGTCTAGTCAAAGCCCTAGGATTTTTTGAAGGTGCCGTGAATCCAAAAAAGAAGATCACTATTAAGGCGCGTGATGACAAAGAAAGGTCTTATAAAGGAATGGTGGTTTTTCCCATTCAAGTGGGGCCAATAAAGAAAGATACCATTTGTCAGGTTATTGACATGAAATCAAATTACAACATCTTTCTAGGGAGACCATGGATTTATAAAATGCAAGTGGTACCTTCAACATACCATCAATGTATCAAGTTTCCATACTTGGGAGAAGAAATTATTATAAGTGGAGATGTGAATCCTTTCCAATATTGCAATATTTTTAAACCTATGAATGAAGCATTCATCCCACACAATAGTGAAGGGGTCACCCCAAGTAATCCTAGAGAAGAAAAGAAAGAAGATGGTCCTAGCTCAACTTTGGTCACTAGCTCAAATCAAGACAAGACTGACACATCTACATCAACTAGGGGTAAAGAGAAGGTTAGTTTTGTAGATGAAAGTAACAAGAGTGCTAAGTTAAGTATTTAAAATCAAGAGGAGGGAGATTAAAACCCCTCTAGGGTTGAAAATGATAGAGTTCAAGAAACACATTATCAAAAAATGGATAAGTTGATGAATAAATTTGAGAAACAATGCAAAATCAATCAAAAAGGTGTCGGGGAATCTTCTGTGTCCTTCTTTGACTTACCTCCTTCTCCAAAGTTATACGGTAGGCCAACTAGTGATCATTAAAATGAAAAATATAATACCCATTTTGAAAGAGCAAGTGAAAATTCACAAAAAAAAGATGATAACAAGGTTTTAAAATAGTTGAAAAAAGATGAGGAGGCTTCAAGTTCCCATGTAGAAAGGGTCCAAAATGTGAGTATCCAAAAAAATCAATATGGAAAAGGTTTTAAAATCATGTAAAAAAATGGGATATAAAGGAAGAGAACCTTTGGGCATAAGGAATAAAGGATTTCTAGAACCCATAAAACCTCCTTGGAGATCTAAAGAGGAAAAATTAGGAATAGGGTACCAAGAACAAGGAAGTGGTTTAAACAACTTCAAAGACTCTTATGAACACATCCATATGGTAGGTTCAAAGAGTGAATGTGATTTTGGTAAATATGAATTGGATTCCTTATCTAAGGCTTCTTTTCATGATAAGGAAGTGGATGTAATTCATAATTATGCTCCTACATATAATGCAAACAAGAAACCAAGTATGGATCAAGGGTCAAGTTCTAATCAAGGGTCAAATAATTATCAGGAATTAGATTTAAGGAAAGAATAAAATGGAACTCCTTGAGTGGGTGAACCATGGGTACCTTCATGGTTAGGATATTCAAATCTTAGCTTTAGTCCACAATCATTTTATCTATTAGAAATCTGAGAGGACTCAAGTGAGGACGATTTTGATCTAAGTTCTATGGAACACCTTGAGCAAGCCCATGCCATAGATTTGAGCGATACAATGTATGAACCCTCCAATGAAGTCATGTCCTTAAAATCCGTGGATACAAATTTACCCAATGAATCTTTATCTCTTATCCATCCCGAACTAATTGATTGGAACCTAGCTGAGTTAAATGACATACTCTCTTTTCCCAAAGATAATTTTTTGGCCTTATACCTAAATGCAGTTGAAACCTCTTTCACCAATGAATTTGATCAAAGCATAGCAGTGGAAGAAAATGGGCAATCTCTCAATCCAAAAAATAAAATAAAAAGAGAAAAGAAATGAAAAAATGAAGTGGTCTAGTGGTGAAAACCAGAATGTGGTAGTGCTAGACCCAAAAAAAGAAAAAAAAATAATTGATGATTGCGAAGGTGAAAACCCAACAATGGAACATAAGGAAGAGAGATTGGACACCTTGCTAGAGAAGGATGAAAAATATCTCCTATCTTGATTGAAACAATAGAGAAGGTTAGTATTGGCTCCAATTTAGAATCAAGATTGATACACCTTACAATTTCATTAACTCCAACAAAAAGGGAAGATTTCATCCAATTCTTCAGAGAAAAGAAAGTTAAATTTGCATGGTTTTATTCAGATATGTTAGGGTTAGATCCAATTTTCATTATGCATCATCTCAATGTAAGACCAAGAGTTAAGAAAAGTGCATCCCCATATAGCCCTGCTAGTGAAACCAGGATTGGGAATATTTTTAAAAGTGGGGTTCATAAGGGCTATAGATTATTCCAAATGGATATACAATATTATTCTAGTTTCAAAGAATGATCAATCAATTAGAGTATGCATGGATCTCCAAGATCTCAACATGGCATTCTCAAAGGATGAATTTTCATCACCTAGTATGGATGTTATAGTGGATTTGACGACATGACACTCTATGTTTTCCCTTATGGATGGATTTAGAAGATATAAGAAAATAAAGATAGCACTAGAGGATCAAGAGAAAATACCCTTCACACGCCCTTGGGGTAAATTTTTTTGGAATGTCATTCCATTTGGCCTTATGCTAGAGCTACCTATAAAAGGGCAATGACCACAATTTTTCATGATATGATGCATGTACATTTATTGAAGACTATGTGGATGATATCCTAGCTAAATAACATGAAAGGAAAGATCAAATACCCATCTTGGAAAATATTTTCACAAGGTTGGAACAATTCAAAGTTAGGTTAAATCCTAAGAAGTATGCATATGGGGTGCAATCAGGAAAGTTATTGGGTTACATAGTATTAGCAAAGGGAATATAAGTTGATCCTAAGAAAGTTAAAGCTATCATGGACATGGATGCACCAAAGAAAATAAGAAAAATGAGATCATTTCATGGAAGGTTGCAATCCATAAGAATATTTATATCTCAATTGGTGGAAAAATTCCATTCTTTCACTAGACTTCTACATAAAGACAGTTTTCAAATGGGATGCACAATGCGAGGAAGATTTTTCCATATTTAATTCTTACTTGGTGAATCCACCTATACACATGCCACCTATGAAAGGAAATCCTATACTCTTGTACATTTTACCAACAGATCACTCTTTAGGAGTATTATTAGCTCAAGAAGATACAGATGGAAAATAAAAGGCAATCTCTTATCTTAGAAGAACCTTGGTAAAATATGAACTCAAACATAGCTTCATTGAACGAGCTTGTCTCACAGTAGTTTTCACTTCCCAAAAGATATGTCATTATATGTTGGTGCACAAAGTTAAGCTCATTTCTAAAATCGATCCTTTAAAGTATCTACTTAGGAAAATAACTCTCATAGGAAGATTGACCAAATGGGTGATGGTTTTGAGTGAGTTTGATATAAATATGTGGATAAAAAATCCATCAAGGGAAAAGTGATAGTAGATCAATTGGTGACATCTCCTTTAGTTGATAATCATGCTATTCAAGTGGAATTTCTAGATTCAGAAATAATTAATGTGGAGGCAAAAACATGGAAACTCCACTTTGATGGATCTTACGCCCAACATGGATCGGGGGTAGGCATTATTTTGATTACGCCTCAAGGTTACACAAATCTAAAGTCATACAAATTTATTTTCCAGTCACCAACAACATTTCATAATATGAATCACTAGTCATAGGCATCAAAATGGCTTTAGAGTGGAAAGTGACATAACTGCAAGTGTATGGGGATTCTCAACTAGTCATAAACTAGATTAATGATGAATACCAAACAAATGATGACAATTTGATGACCTACAAGAGGATGATAGATAATTGGAAAATTCAATTTTCTTTGATAAATTTTGAGAAAATGCCAATGGACAAAAATAGAGCAGCAGAGGCCATGGTGACCTTAGCTTCTCTACTTTGAATTCCAGAACAACATGCTAGATATGAATTCTTGGTGGAAGAGTTCATGAAACCATTTGACCTTCCCAATTCCCAAATCATATTCTTGTTAGTTGGACATGACTCACCTTGGTATGGACCTATTTTTACTTACCTACAAGGCCAAAATTTACCCTTGGACCAAACCCACAATCAAAAGAGATACTTTATAGGCCAAGCTTCTCGTTATACCATTCTTTCTGCAACATTATATAGCAAGATTCTTGACAGAATGCTTCTTAGGTTTATAGAGGATGAGGAATCAAAATTAGCTTTATGAGAGGTTCAATAAGGGATCTATGGGTCTCATTCTAGTGGGTTAAATTTAGCTACGAAAATTCTTCGCATGGGATACTTTTGGCCAACTCTAGAGAAGGATGCATGTCACTTTGTCAAGATATGTTAGAAATGTCAATAAAATGGAAACATGATTCATCCGCCAACATAGGATTTACACTTGATGACCACACCTTCACCATTTTATCAATGGGGGTTTGATTTAATAGGGATGATTTATCCACCTTCATCCAATGGTCATAAATACATCATAACTGCAACAAAATACTTCACTAAATGGGTAGAGGTTGTGCCTTTCACAACGACAACAGGTAAACAAATCTCAATGTTTATCCTAAATCACATCATTTGTAGATATAGATCTAGATCTCCCTAGTGTCAAAGGGGTAAAATAAAGAGACACTTGAGATGACAAAAGTGACACCCACAAGCATAAATTAAAGAAAACATGCCCCATGTCCTTAGTTCTCTAGTCGTAACATCATGGAGAGACTAAGGAAGGAACAATCAGTGAAAATAATTAATCAGTTAGCACACAGAAATAAGTCATAAAATGTCTCAGTCATTTCAGTTTAAGCGTAGTGTGAAAATGAAAAAGAATAATCACTAAATTTTTAGGACCCATGCCTGTAGGTGAGAAATATCACACAATCCTAGACTTTAGACATAGCATCGAATCAACGTAGCATATATGATAAGTGTTAATAAACACTCGATGTTAAAGGAAGTGTTGAGAAACACTGTTTGGGGTGAGCCACTAAGAAACACCATCGTACACCAAAGGAGGATATAGTTTATGCCCCCTAGCCCTAGACAAAAATCAATCTCAGACAAAGAATATTGGAGATGGAACTTGAAAGGGTTCGAAGTGCAAAGTGACAAGCTGATAGACATAAGTGCATGGGTTTCAAGTAGCACCTATTTCCAGGTTTTCACCACATGAATTATTTTCTATTTTTCTACCAAGGTGCCTGTTTCCAGGTTTTCACCAAGGCACATTTTTTTTTTTTCATTTTTTTTTGTTGCTTTTCTCTTTTTTTTTTTCTTTTTTTTTTTCAAGATACAACAAGGTGCCTATTGCTAGGTTTTCACCATGATGAACATTTTTTTAGGAATTTATATGCTTTTTTAAAGGATTTTTTTCAGGATCATAGATCATTTTTTTTTTGAATTTTTTTCAGGACATTTTGTGATTTTTAGATCTTTTTTCAAGACATTTAAGATATGTACAAAGCTATGGAGCATCATGCGTAGAAATTATTTAGATGAATGATGTTGATAGGTTTAGGGAGATATTCTCTCTCAGGATTAGAAAGATGATAAGAACTAGATCTGAAAGAAGTAGTAACTATGTAGAGTCTCAACCAATTTGGTTCAAACTTCCCTTTTTGTGCTCTGTTCTATTGATTTTTAGGATTCTCTTTCAAGACGAGATCTCCAACCCAAAGTTCTCTAGAATGAATCTTTTGTTATAGATTTGTGACATCCTTTTCTAATAAACCCTCATATGGTCAAATGCAACTTTTCTACGCTCATCCAGAAGTTCTAGCTCATGTATGCACATGATTCAATAGTCATCATCTGTGATGAAACCCTTTAATGAGACTCTTAGGGAAGGTATCTCAACCTCAAGGGGTAAGACAAATTTCAGATCCATAAAAAATACAAAGAGTGTACCTCAAGTAGGTGTGTGAATGCTAGTTCTATAGGCCCATAATGCAAGTTGATTTGCAAGTGCCCGTCTCTTCCCGTCTTGTTGACTGTTCTGTGCAAAATTTCAGCGACATCTTATTAGAAGCTTTAGCCTAGCCATTACCTTGAGGGTAGTAAATTGAGGACCAATGTTGTTTAATCTTGAATTGTTTACATAAATTCTTGAGATCCTTGTTTTTGAATTGTCCTCCATTATCAGTAATTATGGAAGAAGGTATGTCACAGCGACAGATGATATGGTTGAGGATGAATAAATATACTTATTTCCTAGTAGCAACTGAAAGAGGAACAAACTCAACTCACTTTATAAAATACTATGTTGCAGTAATGATAAACTTGTGTCCACTAGATGAGTTAGGATATATTTGACCCACCAAATCAAAAGACCACTGCTAAAAAGGCTAATGTGTAACAGATGAAATAAGCTCCCTACCTAGAGCATGTATTATGTTACCATGCATCTGACACTTATAAGATTTAGAATATCTAACAGTATCAGTTTGCATAGTAGGCTAGTAGTAACCAACCCTAAGTAGCTTTCTAGCTAGCGCAAGACCATTAGAATGGGAACCACATACGCCATCATGGAATTTAGCTAATGTACGTTAGAATCATCTTTCTCTAGACATCTAAGAAGTGTCTCTTCTAGACACTTCCTAAACAAGTCACTAGAGATGAGGGTATAGTGGGAAGAGTTGCGAATGAATTTTCATTTCTCATTACGAGTTAGGTTATCAGGAATGATTTTTTTATGTAGGTAAGAGTAAATTTTAGCATATCAAGAGGAGTCATGACCAACCATGGTAAATATAACATGGTTGTTAGGGGAATCATAGGAAGAGTAGTGTATTTATTCCACCAGTAATTAAAATCTGGACTCATGATCTTCCAACTATAAGATAGAAGCCACAATGGCCATGACATTAGCCACCCTATTTTCAACTCTATGGATTTTGTCGAATGTGACGAAAGTGAAGTAATTCTTGAGATCATCAATCATCTTATTTTAAGGAATCAATTTCTCATCTTTGGTTTGATAGTCATCATTAGTTTGATTTATAATGAGTTGAGAGTCTCCAAAACTATGTAGCTCATTGATCCTCCATTCAATAGCTATTTTAATCCCATTTGTCAAAGCCTCATATTCTTCCATGTTGTTTGTGCAAGGAAAAACAACTTATATGATTTTGGGATAGTGTATCCATGAGCTGCGACAAACAAAACACCAGCTCCAACACCAATTTGTGCATGTGAGATCCATCAAAGAAAATATTCCATATTTTCTATGTCAAAGACATAATAAATGAATCAGGAAAATCAATCTATATATGGGCATTATCTTGTAGAAGGAATTCAACTAGTTTATCAAGAATTAATTATCCTTTTATGGCCTTACAATCAATGTAATCAATGCCAAATCCAAAGAGTCATCATCCATTTAGTGAGTCAACTAGTAAGAGTAGATTTATTTAATAAAAATTTCAATGGATCAATTTTTGTGACAAGCTGTGTAGTATGTGCTAGCATATAATGTCTGGTCTTTTGAGATGCAAATACCATTGCAAGTCAAGATTTTTCAATTTTGTTGTAAATGATTTCATAAGCTGCTAATGTTTTGTTGATGTAGTATATAGATCTTTCTTTCCCATGTTTATATTATTGTTCCAATAATGCCCCTAAGCATGTGGTTGTAGCTGAGATGTATAAAATAAGAGGTTTCCCTAGAATAGGAGGCATTAAGACTAGAGGTTTGGAAAAAAATTCTTTGATCTGATTGAGACTTTTCTCACATTCCTCATTCCATGTACATGAAGTTCCTTTGTGTAGATTTTTATTAAAAGGTTGAGCTTTGTCACAAAGTTGGGATATGAATCTCCTGATCGATTGAAGGCGTGCTTGTAGACTTCTTAAATGACTTATATTTTTGGGAGGTGGCATCGCCATTATAGCTTGGACCTTTTTGGTATCAACCTCTATTCCTTTAGCTGAAATGATGTATCTAAGTAATTTTCCCAAGGTGACTCCAAAAGCACATTTCTTGGGGTTTAATCTAAGTTGGAATTCTTCCATTCTGTCTAAGATCAAAGTCAAGTTTGTAAGATGTGTGTCCCTCTTTTTAGTTTTTTCCAAGGTATCATCCACATAATATTCCATATTTCTATGAATCATGTCATGAAAGATGGTAGTCATAGCTCTTTGATAGGTAGCCTTCACATTTTTTGAGGCCAAATGGCATGATGTTCCAATAAAAGGTTCCCCATGGACATGTGAAGGCAGTATTTTCTTGATATTTGGGAGCTATTTTATTCTAATTGTATCCCGAGAAACCATCCAGGAGAGAGTATATTTCATAACCTATAGTCATATCCACTATCATGTCTATGTTTGGAAGTGGAAAGTCATCCTTTGGGAAAGCTTTGCTAAGATCTTGGAAATCTGTGCATAAAAAAATAGATTTTTCATGTTTAGATATAGATACAATATACGAGATCCATTCACCATAAGCTATAGCTTGTAAAAATCTAGCACTCAAGAGTTTTTCTATTTCAACTCTCATGAGGAGAGCTATGTGTGCAGACATCTTTCATAATTTTTGTTTCATTGCCTTAACACAAGGAGCTATAGATAGATGATGCATAAATATATTAGTGTCCAGCCCTAGCATATCTTCATATGTCCAACCAAAATTAATTTTCTTCTCCTTGAAGAACTTAGTGAACTATTGTTTTTCAAACGTTGGTAGAGAATGAGCCAAATGTATGATCTGAGGCACTTTAGTTGTCCCAAGATTTATATTCTATGTTGGCTCTATCAAGGTTGAAGATCTATCTTGAAAATAACTAAGAATAATACCAATTACCTCATCCTTGGGCACCTCAAAGAGATTTTCATCCTTAGATACATCTTTTGTTTTTATCTTTTTAGGCTCTAACACAGCCACAAAGTGGTTTTCGCCATTAGAGTGCCTTTTATTTTTCAAATTTTTATTTTATTTTATGACTAAGGTACTTGATATCTATTTCTGTCATGTTTGTTTCTGTTTCACTGGTGGAAGAAACTACAGGCTCAATGACATTGAGGTTGCAAGCTATTTCAAAGTCATTTTGGAAAGAAGGTAATGGAGGATGTTGGTTCTGTTGTGACCAATCAATAAGGTTGAGGTACATGAGTGGAAGGGAAGTGTCAGGTTCGAAAGCATTGATATGGGGGAGTTCATCTCTAGTGATAGGATGTTCAGAGTCTATAAGGTCTCCCTTGACAGTACCTAGATTCATCTGATTCCTAGCGTGGTTAACTTGATCAATGAAAGAAGAATATAAGTTCATCTCGTAAGGGCCTATGGGTGACTCATAAACCACTTCAGTTTGGTTAGCATAAGTATGCCCCACATCTATTCCCACTTATAGTGATTCAAATGAGAGAGAACCCCATTCATATTCTTGTGAGTTATTACTATTTTCTCTTTATAACAATTGTGGCATGTTGATTAGAATACATTCTCTATTAGGATCTTCAACATATGACTCATCATTTTGGTGCAATGTAGAAGCTTCATCACCGGGTTCTAGTGGATTTCCTTCTTCATTCCAAAGGATGAATGTAGAGGGAACAAATTTTTCCCAATCTTGGTTAAAAGTTCTTTTAGGTACAATATCTTCTTCAGATTTGCAATCACTAGAATTATCAGGAGACTGGTCAAAAATAGGTTGTGCATTAGAGAATCACAATTCAGTCTTAACCTTAGATTTACTTCCATTTTTTGAGAATTAAAGATTCAACAAGAACATGTTTCATATTGCTAAAAGTACCATGACCTGGGTAACCCATCCTAGCTAGAAATTCATAGCCTTTTTTGTATCTTTTGGGAGTGACTGCAGTAGTAAGCACAACTTCCCCAACTTACTTTTCTCTATAGATCCATTCTCTAATAGCGTGTTCTTTTTCATATTCTAGGGGTACGAAGGAATGGAAAAAGGCCCTATAACACGTCATAGTGGAAGAAAAATGTTTCTTACCCTCTGAAGTTTTTCCCATAAGAATGAGGGGAGACTGGGTGTGTAGCATTCAAATATAGGCAATATTCCCCCATTCCAAGATTTAGCATTTTTAACTTATTTTCACAATCAACAAGAGTAGTCTTTGTTTCATCAGCAGCTCTATTGTTTGGTACTAAGAATTCGGTAGTAAGTATATTGATAGACATAGAACTATCTCTCGGAATGGAAACCTTGGTACCATTGAAGGGGAAATTTATACATTGATGGTAGGTAGAGGGAATCTCTTGCATATCATGAATCCATAGTCTCCCTATCAATATGTTGTAAGAAAGGGGAATATCAAGAACTTGAAAAAACACATCTTTTTCCATTGGACCAACCAAAATAGGTGACACAACCAATCCTTTGGAAGACCTTTCAACTTCATCATAGGATTTAATAGTAATCTTCATCCTAGGATTTAATAGTAATATTCATCCTTAGATCAATGGTGAACTATGACAATCCCAACTGCTTCATCACATTGAAAGAGAAAATATTTAGCCCAGTGTCATTATCTATCAACATGCGTTTGACTTAGTTTTGGTAGATTTGGATTTCAATATGTAGGGAAAGGTTATGGGGATGACTTAAAGACTTGTCATATTCTTCAAAAATGAAAGGTAATGTGGAGAAGCAGTGTGAATAACCATGGTCTGAAATTGATTAGTATCAATGTATTTGGGGATATTTTATGTTTGTAAATCTTTCTCTAAGAGCTCTTTATGTATAGGTGATAAATCTAGAAACTCAAAGATTGAAATATGGGATGGAGTACATGGAAGTTGATCTACTAGATTGTAGTGTGACTTAATATAAGTAGAAGCTTTCTTGGAAGAGGATGCCACTTTCTTAGGATTAGCTTTCTTGGAAGAATTAGGACCTCTGAGCATAACCTTGGGTTGACTCCTAGTGACAACATTTAGAATTTCCCTATGTGAAGGAGAGTGCATGTCTCTGAGCATGATCATGTAGTTACACTCATTGTAAGATTGGGATTGTTTGGAAAAACCAACACCTCTCAAGATAACCTTAGATATCTCATCAATATCTAAATCATAGTTGGGTCCATTAGGTCTCACCATCTTAGTGTTTTCAATCATAGGTTCAAGCATATTGATAACATTGTCACTTTTCATATAAGTATAGTTGATCTTATCTCCCTCATCTTTCTTTGATGTTTCTCTTTTGTCATACTTAGGGAGTGTTTCTTTAAAGGCCCTATGATTAGAATTATTAACAAGACCATCCACTCCAACTTTTCTATCTTCAATAATATCTTGAGTGACACGTTTCAATTTTACGCAATTGTCGGTATTGAGTCCTTTGTTCTATTGATATTGACAATAATGATTGGTATAACACCACTTAGGTTTGACTTCTGGATCGTATGGTTTAGTATATTCAGGTAGTGTGATAATCTTGTTGTCAAGTAAAGTCTTAAGTATCACATCATATAAATCTCCCAAGGGAGTAAAATCATGTTTATGCCTAGGTGCCCATGAAGATTTAGCGTCATTAGAATCATTAGATCTTGTAGCTTCTTGTTGTTTGGTTGTTAGGATAGCCCTAGCCAAGTTGAAAATAGACTCTTTAGGCTTAGGCTCAACAAAAACACCATCATTGACCACATGCTTATTCTTATTCCAAGGACTATTCTTTTCTTTGTTATATTTATTACCATTTGTAGACTTATTCTTGCTCAATGTGATCTCACCCTTTTTGACCAAAACATCCTCTATTTGAAAATAACTTTTAATCATATCATTAAAGCTGAAAAAGACTTAATTTATAAGGTGATAATACAACTGAGGTATGAGATTATTAACAAATACATCAATCTTTTCATTTTCTAGAAGTTGTCGTGGGTATCTTGAGTGTATCTTTCTCCATTTTTACAAGAATGTAACAAAAGGCTCACCTTGTTTTTTTTGATGTTGCATAGGTCAAGCATTGTCACAGGGTGCTGAATATTATAAGATTATTGTTGAATAAATTTTTTCACTAACTAATCAAAATACTTGAGTGGAGGGGTGATTTTTTTAAACCACTCCATAGCTTGGCCATTTAGACTCCTAGGAAAGAGTCTCATAAGATAAGTTTCATCATGCGTAAAGTCTATACTCAAAGAATAGAATTTTCGAACATGGTCATGTGGATCTCTATTTCCATCATACTTTTCATACTTGGGAATCTCAATATCTCTTGGAAAATTCATCATGTGGGTGATCCCAGAATACCGTGTCCCACTTTATGGCCAACTTTGACATTGAAATGAACATTCTGAAAAAAAATTCACTTTCAGACACCTATTGCTAGAAAACCATTAAGAATTTGAAGATGATGTAAAATAGTGAATTTTATCATTTTTTTTCCTAATTGATAAATATATATATTTAAAAAAAATAGAACTTATTTGTATCCATTTTTCCTTCTTCAAAAATTGGCTTGTCTAAAAAATCAACATTTTTCAGGAGCGACACTCACTTTGATCAACATAAATTTTTTTATAAAATTGATAAGAATATAATTATTTTTAAGTTATATTTGTGACACTAATATCTAGAGAATCCAGTTGGTTTCGTTCAATTTGGCTGAATATTTTATAGTTTATTGAGTTATGAAGTGACTTTAACTATAATTTGGACATAGGTTCATTTGGATTTCTCTGACTTGATCTGTATATATCAAAATTAATTTTTTATTTTTTTGATAGAAAGGTAACATAAATACCTATTTTCTAGATATTTTTTATAATTTTTTTCCCAATTTACTATTTTTCCAGAAGCGTTGAACATAGAAGTTGCTAAATGGTCAGACAACCTATGTTTAGTAAAACTTAAAAAGAAAAATCATAATAAACTTAATATATATTAAAATCATAATCAATGGAAAGATTTATTTGAGTACTATCATCATGTGCTTGGGTTTGTCAAATTAATTATTTTGAACCCAAAAAAGTTAATGTCAAAGTGATTTTTTGTCAGCATTTTGATGGGTGCAAAGGAGACTCGATTATAGGTGTCAGTGAGGAGTAGAGAGATTATACCAAAGATATTTTGATCCAATGGGATTTTATCTAACCATTTTCAATTTACTCCTTCAAATGGGAGCTCTCAAGCCTTAAATCATCATATTTTCTTAAAAATGTGTAATTTCAACACAAATGAGGATGTTCAAAAAAGTCAGACACACTATTGTGGGACCACCGATGTATAAAATATTGTCAAAAGGTAAAGTGCATATGGATTCCATAGAAAATGGTGACTTATCCCTCTCCTTTTCTTTTTTTAAGTTTGATATTTCATTTTTCAAATTTTGGATTTCCTTGATGGAAACTTCCAAGGGTGACGGTTCTCTTCTTCGAATCAATCCATCAACACCAAAGTCATGGGGGAGTTTCCACCCTCTAGAAGCTAAGTGCATAAAATATTGATCACCATTTTTTTTCCAATTCTTTTAACATTAGTCTTTGATAACGGTCATCTTGTTAAAATTTTAGGAGCTCTTCTTCATTAATTTCATGCTCCGCATTGTTTCCATGTTGAGACTCAGACCTAGAATGTGAAGATCTTGGAGGTGAATGAAATCCATTATGTTGTGGCCTTGGGGGAGATCTTGGAGGTGTTTTATTTCCATTATTCTCAAGGAATTGGTATTGAATTGTTGAGAAAAATAGTTTTCATGTTCCTCCATGTAATCCTTTCTTTCTAACTCCATTTGTCTTAACCTTTGATTGTGTACTTCAAAAAGATCATTCGATCACTTTTTATGCTCTTCTCTAGACATGGTGAGAGAAACTATTTTTAGATCTTGATGAGGCAAGAGGTGTCTCACAAGTACTATCAAGGTTCTTCCAAAAGGATCAAACCAAACTTCAAAACTATCCCCCTCTTTTTCAAAGGTAATTTGAGGTTCTTTGCATTGATGATGCTGATGCCTAGTAGGAAAAGGTAATTATTCAAAGCTAATTGGAGGTTTCTTTTCTTGATCAATCTTATATCTAGTTGTTACTGGCATGAATGCGAATATAAAGATATAATTAAGATGACACAAGACAACTTGATGTCCACCCTAGAAGAGAAAAGTGTTCACTTGTCAAAAAGTAAAAGAGAGTAACATACGATCAAGATGACTTACCACAAGGTTCCCAAGTTGTGGGTAAGATCCCTATGTACGAAACTTGTGACTCAAGTCAAGAGATAACATCAAGATAAAGATAAAGATATCCAACAGAGATAGACAAGTGAACAAATTTACTAATCAAGAATATAACCAAGGTATATAGGTGATCCTTTTCAGCTAAAAATAGTCCCTAACTTGCTAATTTTAGATCAAGAGACTATAAATAGTCAAGTATAAACTTCCTAAACCAGCGAAGAGTAAATTGAAGGCCAAACCCACTTGGATCAGAAAATGAGAAACAAACCAGAGTAAAGCTAGATGATATTTCATGATAGGATGATATTTATTTATGACATAGGATGATGTTTCTCTAGAAGGAAGACAATGTTTTAGACTATTGCACAATATTTCTCACTATTGTAGGCGAAACTAAGACAATAAACATAAAAAGACCAAATTTTGACTCCAAAAACTTTTTTTGACTGATTGGCAATTTGTGAAAATAAGTAATTTTAATTGTAACAAGAAGTTTGAATTTTATAATAAAGTTTTCAAAGAAAATGTGATTCATAGAGTAGTCTTCAAACAATCAAGCAAGGGAGAAAGCAACCTTGCATGATACAAGCATTTGTGAGGTCTCAAAGAAAGAAAACCCCTATGAATAGTACTGTCATGTGTATTTTCAAATGATTTCCATGGGTCTTAACATGATCAAAGACAAATCAAACACAAGCTACCTAAGGAAAATTTGGCTTAGTATCAAAATCTTTGCCCACACTAGATATTCATTGGCCTCACACAAAGTGATGTTGGATTTTTCCAGGACTATGCCCTTGGAATGATCCGGGAAACCACTTGGATTGGTCCTTGCACAAATATTATGATACTTTTGGAGGTGAGTCAGGTAGATTCTATCTAAAAGTGTCTAGTAAGGACATTCCTTCATGACTATCCCTTGTAGTTTCATAAGCGAAATTGAGGCCTATAACCCTACAAGCACTCAAAATTCATAGTCTTGCAAGAAAGATTGAGACCTCTCGGTCCTATACAAGTTGAATGTACTCCCCTTGTAGTATTGTAAATAAGATTGAGACCAAGATGGCCCTACAAGACCCCAATCAAGTGTAGTCTTGCTTAACAATATTGAGGCAACTAGGCCCTACAAATGAAGAGACATTAGGAATAGAAAATTTCCAAGTCCCCCCTCTCTTTGTATTGAAGGAACCTTTTGATTATAGTGGGATGGAGTAGCCAAGTTTTCTTATTCCCCACTTGGGTCGTTCCCAAAAAATTTCTCTTGTGGCAGACCCTCTGAAGATAAATGCAAGAAAGAAATGGATAGCTAATGAAGGTCAAGATTTTTGATTTTCCATAAGGAAAAGAACATACTTTCCTGCTCCATAGTGTCTCCGAAACATATCAAGGACATGCTCATTTACCAAAAGGAAACTAATTAAGCTATGTTCCTATGAAAATAATTTTATGCTAGCAAAGACACACAAGATCTAGTTACATACCTCCAACGTAATTTCCAAAATTTATTAGTCTTAGCAATCCAATTCCTTGGGAAAATGAATCCTACAAAACCACAAGTTAGGGCACAAAAGATATGCAAATGAAAGCAATAACCCTACAAAACCCCTTGTTTGGAAGCAAATAAAATATGAAAATGCTGCAATAAAACCCTATCAACAACGCTAAAATGCAAGATGCAATGAAATGAAGTTGAAAATAAGGCGCAAGCTAATCACAATTTTTTTTTGCTTTGGACCTAGTCAAGAAGATATGATTTTTTTGTTATAATTTTGGCTCCAAAATAAGAAAGGAAAAGAAAATAACCCTACTAAAAATATGAGAGCTTTCCAAAAATAAAAAATATTTAGCAATATTCCTTGATTTGTGTCCTAGGGACTCAATTTACCAAGACATACTAGTTTTCAAAGATCAGGTTTTTAAGGTATTATATTTGATCAAAACTAAAATCACAAAGAATAGACCCCTTGTAAAATTTCTAGGGATTTCCAAAAATGTAATTTTTTTCTGAAAAAAGTGGCGATTTGTGACCAGAAACAATTTTTCTTGAAAAATATTAAAAACATTATAACTCATGGAAAAATGATCTGACAAATCTGATTCTTGGACCATCCCCAATCAACAGTAAAAAAACCAGACAAAACTCCAAGCCATTTGTGAGAAATGATCAAATCTTCCAAAATACCCCTAGGATTTTGTCTTCAACTCAACTTGCATTAGGGTTAGCTTTGAAAAACTTAAATAAAACAACCATGTAAATAAAAAAATGTGAATAAAATGAAGGAAAATCAGGGGCGTTAGCCCCATGGTGGGTGTCAAAAATGTGTGATTGTGACACCTTCTATAAACCATTACACTTGAGAGAATCCATAAGAGGAAGTCTCAAGAAGTGGCTTATAGCTTCCTATCCATAGCGTGCAAGAATCATGTAGATAATTATGGTGGCTCTCAAATGAACTTAATAAGCAAGATTGACCCTACAAGGTGATGAAATTAATTTTTCCATTAGTACAATTAGTGAAAAACATTGACAAAGATCATCGGTACAAGCATTACCGGCAGACTACAAGTATTACCGATGAACAACGAGCATACCTGACAGAACACAAAGGTCATGAGAAAATGCTAAGTATGAGATTGACTGACGAACACACACAAGTGTTGCACTAACGAAGTGAATAGGACATCACCGACGGGTCAATAAAATAACATTGAGATCATCACCAACGACACAGTTTTGAGACCAAAACCGATAGAACAGAAAAGGCATACCCGATGACTAGTTCAAGAAAGGAACACCGAGGACAAATAAAACCGACCGTTAGAATTGACAGTCACTTAGAGAACCCGCAAATAGTGGATCTGAGTTTTACACAATAGATAAAGAAATGTAATTATATTTATTGAGTTTTAATTTGTTTTAGATCATAACTTGAGGGTCAAGCAAGCTTTATGTAAATGTTTTAAAGCATCCTAACAGAAATAAAACATATCTAACTAAAGATCAAGGTCAAGTTGTAAACCTTGGATCTAGAGTTAACTTGTGAAGCGTGAATCAAGAACTGAGCCAAAATCTAGTATAAATAGATGTTCAAATCAATTGTGAGTTATGAAATCATTGTTGTTGATAGCCACGAAGAGCATCTAAGGAGCAGAAGGCAGAATTCATGCAAAGTTCAGAAACAGAACATATCAGTTGTCAAGAACACACAGAGGCTACCGACGAGCAGACAAAGGTATTATTCAATCATGGAAGGATGATTACTTATACATAGGAAGCTTTATTGGATATGTTATCAGCAATTAGAGATTGCATACATCATCAGATCAAAGACTTATGCAGTTTCATTCTAACAAGTGCATCACATCTAAAATCCTTTTGTAGGAGGTGGACTTAACCATTCTTTACAAATCTCTTAACAGAGTGCACACTTAACAGTGCTGCTAAAGCTTCAAATGAAGTAGATATTAACAGGTCTCCACTGTAATACTCCTAACAGGGTAGGTCATCAAAAGTGACCAATTGTAAGCCTTAACCGACCCCTTCGTATCTGCAGATAGTGAATTCTTGTGGGTGACAATTCCCACCGTAGTTTTTACTTCCTAACAGGATTTTTCTGTGATATCATATCTTGTGTCATGTGTTATCTATTTTCATGAATGTTTCTTTTATGGTTACATATTAAAGAACTTATGATATGATTGCATATACATAAAGAAAAATGAACAGTTAGATAAAATAATTTACAAACTGATGATTAAGGGTTAATGGGCTAACCAAGAAAAGTTTTTAGAGGTACTGATTCACCCCTCCCCTCTTAGTACATCATTCCAATATAATTCCAACAATTGGTATCAAAGCCAAGTCTCTTTCTTGAAAAGCTTAAAGAATTAAGAGAAAATATCAGAGCAATGGAAAAGTACAGACTGGACAAGACTATTGAGAATGAGAAATTGCAGATGAAAATAAACTATGAGCAGTATAAAGAGGCGAGAATCAAACTGAGAAAACTTCTTGATGAAAGAAAGATTATGGAAACCAAGCTGAATGAGAAAGACTACAAAGAATTGGAAATACAAGATTACTTTGATATAGTAGAATCATCAACAAGCAAAGCTTAAGACGCATCAGCTGAAGAAATTACAAGTCTACAAGAGGTCAATCTACATCTAACAGATCAAATAAAGATCCTGCAAATCAATCAAGAGAATCAAATGGTGAAAATGATTGATGTCATGAATGATGCTAGAAAAGCTGAAAATGAAAGAACACTAGCCATTAATGATAGGAGGAAAATTATAGAGAAGCTACAAGAGAAAGAATCAGAGATTCAAAGATTTGCTGAGCATCACCATGAGGTTACCAACCAGATTATTCTTATGAGTCAAGAAGCAAATAGATTAAATACAGAACTCATTGAAAGAATATAGATGATTGGTGAGCTAAGAGAAGAGAATGAAAAATTGAAGCATGCAATCAAAATCCAGAATCAACACAATGAATTGATCAAAAAGGCTGAAGAAAGCAACAAAAGGATGGATGATTTTCTTGATGGACAGAGAAGAGTCAACAACTACACATGATTAGGGTACAACAAGAATGGTGAATCTTCTAATCAACCAGATCAGAGGAATGCTTTCACAACCCCAAGATCCAAGAAGCTGTCATGCAATCACTGTGGAAAAC
>MU226853.1:2408937-2461185 GCA_018584345.1 Thuja plicata | reverse complement strand
CAGCTGGTGGAAAACGACGGACGGTCAAGATTGCTTCAATGGCAGTCATTGCCATCTCCAGCACCTCCAGCCGTTGATCAGATAATTTTGCCCAACTGTGTTCAAAGGGGAAACGCCTACGGCGTAAAGACAAATTTTAGAAGAGAAACTTAGGATAATCTGTATAAAACCCTCACCTTTAACCACGAACTAGTGAGAATATGCCAATCCAAATACATGAGCCTACAATAAATGGTCATTGGGGCCCATTACCTTTACGCTTTATACCGTGCATAGCATTCATTA
The DNA here is from genome assembly GCA_018584345.1 of Thuja plicata. Lineage (NCBI taxonomy): Eukaryota > Viridiplantae > Streptophyta > Pinopsida > Cupressales > Cupressaceae > Thuja > Thuja plicata. The sequence goes on along the minus strand of MU226853.1, from coordinate 2,460,900 downwards.
GTCAAAATGAGTGATAGACAATCACCATCGAGGCCATGCAAGCCGTTACAAAGAATAAGCACATGCCTGTAAGGTTCAGAATACCGCGATTTACTTTATTACCTATTCTCTCAATATCCGACAAATATTAAGAATCTATTTATGTGGTTCTTTCTTCTGAATTTATTATTTCTTCATTGTGGAGTTTATGGGAGTGAAAGCCATGATAGAAAAGGGGCTGGATCGAGTTCCTCGACGTTTTATAAGTACCCTCCAAGAGCATCCAAATGTTTCACGGGATATTGCAGATGAAGAGCAGGAGAATATACCAGTTATTGATGTGCAGGATGAAGTATATGATAATCCTTTTGGCCTGTCTGCCAATCTTGTGGAGGCCATCGGTCGAGTTTGTCATGAATGTGGCTGCTTTCAGGCATACTTGATCATCCTTTCCTCTATTTTGCACTTCATTTATATGTCTTACTCAATAGACAGCCATTAGCTTTGAGCAACATGAATAGTTTGCATATTTCTGGATTAGATTGTTTGATCATTTTTCTTTATCAAAGTTTTAGATAGCTCTTCATGATACAATTTTCTTGTCTTGTATATTTATCATGAACTCAATTTTTTTTATTTGTTTATTCTTTTTGATAATAAATCACGGAGTGTCATTCTAAGCGTTGTTTCTATTATCTTTTTCATCTTGAATCCAAGTCTCTTATCTTGCTTATTCATTTTGATAATGAGTCATAAAATATGATTGAAATATTAAAATAAAAATAATCATAGCTTTAGACAATACGAATATAAAGATTTGAATTTTTCATAGCTTATAACGTTAGTTTGCATTTTTTAAAATTAGATTGTTTAATCATTTTTCTTTATCAAAGTTTCAGATTGCAATTCATGATACAATTTTCTTGTTTTGTTTACTCATCATGAATCCAATTCTCTTTGCTTGCTTTCCATTCTGATGATGGATCGTGGAGTGTCATCGTAAGCGTTGATTCTCTTATCTTGATTACTCATCTTGAATTTGTGTATCTTCTCTTGCTTCCTAATTTTGATGATGGATCATAAAATACAATTAAAATATTGAAAGAAAAACAATTGCATAGTCTAATCCAAAAAAGTTTAAAACCAACATGTAAATATTTATTGCTAGAATGCTAATTTCTCCCACTTCACATAAACAGTCGTGTTGGTGTTTGAAAATGTTTATGCTTTGAAAGCCATCAATATACCTTGAGGCTGATTTTAGGAGTGGTGAGCTCCAAGTGTGAAAGCTCTGCAAGGTAACTAGACCAACTATAGGGACAAGACTGCCCTCTGCACTTCTGGCTATGTTAAACCAAGGTGCGTACACCTAATCTAGATAACACTTAACTCTTTACAACTCCTTATACTCTGGATTAAAATAACAGATAATGATAAGAAAGTACTGAATGCTAACCAGACATTCATTGACTCTCCATTACCATATAAGACATACAACCAGCAACCCTAAGAATATGAAAGGACTTAGTAATGGTTTTGATGTAAATTTGCAGAATATATTCAAACCAAGTCAGACATATATCAACAAACAAATATACTAATTCTTGATCAGTGCCTTATCCATTGGGCAATACTTCAATGCAAATACTAAAAATAGAAACTAACCTATTGGCAAAGACTCATAGCCATAAACATGAGCAACTCAAACCATAAAATTCTTATAAGATCCTTCTGTAGACACACCAAATGAATCTATGTTATACTAAAAGAATATTCAATTTGATCCTAGATCAAAACTAAGGAATAAAATATGTACATAGAGAACTTCTATGTAATGAAATTGAAGATCCAAAACTCATAAGGTGAACACCAAGGAGAGACCTAAAAATGAGAAATGATTATTTTAAGTATGATGAGTCAAACTTCTGTATCAATATGACTCAATAAATACACCACTCGATAATGTGCAAAAGATCAAATGAACTTTCTATCTATTTTCTATATAGTCTAACATAAATTTGCTATATCCCTGAAACTAAAACTCTTGAACCAACACTTTAGGGACAAAAATTATGGAACCCTTACAACAGAGAAAAGAAGGATATAAATAGGAATAGGGAAACCCTAGGAAAGCATTATCTGACAATAGTCCTTCTCAGAAAATTTAAAAGCTTGTATTCCTTCTCTTCGTTGACTGATCTTCACAAAGATCAAGAAAAAATTTGATCTCAAACGTCACCCATCAAGCCACAATAAATGATCAACCATAAATGTAGAATAGTCACGACATGGGCAGAGAAGTCCCATAATAGCATGTAGACCAGTGACCCATACCATCACCACATAGCAATAAATGCCATCAAGACCATAGAAAACATTCCCATCCACTCAAACGACACCATTAAAGTTGATCCAAGGATGAAAAGACCTTGAGCCACTCCCCGACAAGTTTGCAACATGCAACCATGGCTAGAAACTGTCAGAAAAGCATTTGAGAATTCAAAAATTAGTTATAACGGCTATTCTTAGCATGAAGCACATCATTATTGGCTGAGATCAAGACTTTAATCAACTTTAAAACCAAGCCATCGATCATCTTTAAGTTATCCAGGCTCCATAATCTAATCCAAACACGTGGCACATGGGTGCGATGCCTTGAACACTAATCATCAAGTATCTTTCCTTTGAGGCTTTGCGCCAACCGTTGGAACAATCTATCACCTTAACTTTGTCTTTAACCTACCGTTTAACTTAACCATCAAAATTACATCATATCTATGATCTTTGAATGATTTTCTTGACTATAGTTTAGTTAGGAGATTCAAAGATAAGAGAAATCCCTGAATTGCAAGTTACTTGTCTTGACCCATAGTTGTATTTGGAGATTCAATGATAGCCACCAATCTTGATCTAAATCAATGATTGACATTTAATCTCACAAGACCTGGCCTTAACTCTTAGTCTATTCTGAGATTTAGAGATAAAGAAAATCTCTGAATCTCCCAATGTTTATATTATCTCTGGTTAAGTCTGGAGATTTAGAGATAAGCCTATCTATGAATCGCCAAATGAATAATCTAACTTTGAGTTTATTCTGAGACCTGGCAACCACCACTGATCTTATTAGTCACTTGGAGATGTTTCTAAATCTTGGCTCATATCTCCAAATCAATGAATCCCTCGCTTGACTTTGACTTTATCTTGGGATCCAACGCTAGCCACACATGTGAGTCTTGATCAATGATCCATACTTGATCTCATTAAACCTCACTTAACTTTGATCCAATTCATAGATCCAGCAACTAAGAAATTCTCATGATCTCTGAATGAAATCTTAACTTGGGTCTAGTCAGGAGATTTAGAGATAAAGGCAGTCTCTGAAACTCCCAATGTTTGAGTTAACTTGGCTTAGATCATGAGACTCAACAATAGCCTTAGATCTTTCTCAGCATTGATGGTTCATATTTAATCTCACAAGGTTAGGATTGACTGTAGTTTTGTCCTGAGATTTAGAGATAGAAGGATCTCTAAATCACTGAATAAAACCCAACCAGACTTTGCTTGACATAGGTCACATTACGAGATTTGGAGATAAACTGAATCACCAAGTCGCCAATCACATATCTTAACACTTGAGTTCACTTTGAGATTTAATGCACACCACACAATTAGATCTCAATCCATGACCATGAATTAATCTCTGAAAAGAACTAACATATTCCCTCTTGACAAGACATCTGGTGAACATGCACTTTTCCTTGAACATTAAAGTAATTGCATCTCTAGCTTGAGGCAAAACTCTGATCGTTAGATCCCTTTGAATTTGACCACTGATTAATCTAACCACAATTGAAACCCGATCCTGCTAACTTCCACGCATCAACCTGTCACATTTCCTTAAAGACTAACAAACCTACAACTCTCTAATTAAGGCATAACATGAAACACACGATCAACCTTTATCTGTTCATAGATTAACTTAACTTTTGTAGCACCCTGGTCTTGCCAACTACCACATGGCACTTCATCTCAAAGCCTTGAACATTAATCTTTGATCACCTTTTTCTTTAAGGGTTAGCCCTAACCACACGATCAAAAAGATCAGATGGCTAATGAACCTGCTTCCATTGATTACAGAGGGACACTTGGCACCCAGGCGTGAAAACTTGAACTTTAAACAAATTAAATCTATCCCATTAAGGCTCAACACACATTGTTGATTGAAATCTGATCTGACAAAACTTTAACGCTCGAGGAAGCTTGAGCACTTTCCATTTGGCACTCGGTCATGAACCCTTGAAGATTAAAAGGTTTACAACTTCAACTTTAAGGCATAACGACTGTCGCACGATCAAAAAGATATTACGGTTCAAAAAGTTGTTGCTACCTTTTGAAAAATTCTCACATCACAAGATCTGACCTGGACAGATGGCATCACGGCGTGATGCCTTGATGAAGAAAAGGAGATCATATTCGTGATCAAGGCATAACACCTACTGTAGGATTAAAAAAGACATGATCAACAGATACAAAACATAAAGCTTTCAGGGACTTAAGAACTTAGGAAAAATTAAAAGGGAACCCCGCTTAGGACCAAGGAAGAAAAGTGGCCCCATCGAAGATGACATAAAATACATGACTTACGTGTTTTAAGTAGCATGAAAAGGTAACAACAAAATATAATAGTTCATTAAGGTTTTATAGATTTAGGGTTTTTTGCATGAAAAAGGAACAAGGGTTTATGGACCAGAGAATAAATAGGACCTTAAAACCAGGCCTGAAACACTTACAATAACCATGGAATCACAAAACATTTACAATGCTAACAGTGGGTCCAACTGGGGAAGATTGAACGCAAGTTCAATGCTAGATTCTAGAATCTCAGGGACAAGAAGACCACCTATATGAAAGGAAAAATTAACCTAAAGCAAGCTAAAATAACAAAAGGGAAATATGTACAAACCAACTACAAGCAAAGAACTATATCTTTGCAACTTATTTCTGATCTGAATAGATCAAACTAGCTCTGATGGCCTGATACCATCACCAACTTTCTGAATTCACTTGCCTCTGTAAAAAAACAAACCTCTTTACCCCTTGTGTTAGAAGCAAGCAAAATCTACCTCTTTCATCTGCCTAACTAGACTTGCAAATATTTTCCACTAGCTCAATACCATAGAAAATAGTATCAGCACACTCACCATTTGGTCTCACATGGATATCAGGAAAAACTTGAAAATGCAACTTATGTGGTATATGCATATCGCATTCATTAGGTAAAGAAAAACCATAAAAAATGTAATTCTTCTCATCTTTTGATCCACGACCACATCTTGGAAAATCACCAACCAGCTAAAAGGTAAAGCACTCATATTCTATCATATAGCTGGTATCATTTACACTGTTTTATTCCTCATCATAATCCTCAAATAAAGGATTAGAAACCACATGTAGATCTCTATTATAATTATTATGAAAAAGGATTGGCTGATCTAAAACAATGTCCATATCAAATAGCACATTATAAAAATCCTAATATGACAGCCCACATCTAAGCCACACTCACCTTATTCAAAGGTAAAAAGATCCGAGTCTGAACAAGAGGAAAGAACATCATCATCACTATATGAAGGTTCCATATCACAATCACTCCTATCCTCCTCATCAGAGTTACTATAGGAAACTGATTCAGATGAGACATAAACATTGTCATCAAAACTTTGTACACTAATGTCATTGCCATCAAATGTATGTGTTGGAGATTTTCCTTTGAGCCAGTGGTTGACTGTATGTTTGTCATTGATGATGACATATAGTATGCAAAAATTTCATTTATGTAATTATCAATATGGATATGTTGGAGGTACTTGTGTGTTTGTTTTTATGTTGTAGACATATTCATTATGCTATGTTCATAGATTCAGATTCCGTTGTGCAGTTGAAGTTGAGTTATGATGATCTATTTTCCAGTTATAGTTTCAGGAGATTCTTTATTAAGAGCTGACAGTATTTATATTGTTTCTTCAGTTGTGCCTATCATTTGGATATGCGTGTTTGGATTCATGTTTAGTTATGAGTTCAAAATGTTTGGTTAAGAGCTCTTAACATGTTTCATCTAGAGAGTGAAGTTTGAGTTAATTTGGTGGAGCCGACTGTATGACGCGACGCGTCTACTCATCTTGAGTTGCATGGTTCTATTTGTGTTGCATGCTTAGTTTGGCCGATGAAGGAGTTTTTGAAGAGTTTCCTACAAGCCAACTTGATCATACCTTTGGAGGAGGATACTTATAGAAGATCATTTGTGATTTCCATCAGGGAGAAGGAGGAAAAATTAGTAGAGCAAAATGTTTGATGTATTGGACCAGTAAAGCTATATCATTCATCAGTCAAAGATCTATGTGAAGAATCAAAGAGTGTATACAAATCAATGGAACTAATCAAGATAGCTGGTGTAATTCACAGTTCAATATCAGATATAGTGTATATCTGTTGTGTAGAAGGTTGCAACCTCCATCAATTGAGCAATGTGCTCACGGACAGTGTGTCCTCACCTCTAATAGGGTTATTTGTAAAATAATCCTAACAGGGTCTGCCCTTTGACCAGGTCATTGTACTTAATACATCATAAAGATCAACTCCTAACAGGGTTGTAGGATCTTCTAACATGGATCATTATACACTAGTGTAGTTCTTTATGGGTGCTAATTCCCACCAGGGTTTTTACCTATTTTGGGTTTCCCTGTAACCAAAATTGTGGTGTTATAATCTATGTTATCTTGTTGTGTTTATGCTTAATGTTATTCTATACTTAATTAGATAAAGAATTAAATCTTCTAGATAACTGATTCACCCCTCCCTCTCAGTTATCTCTTGGGACTGTTCCTAACAATTGGTATCAGAGCCAAGTGCCTTGGAGAGAAATTTTGATAGCTTAAGGTTGATTAGATGACGTACTTTAGAAAAGAGAGTCCTAATTTTAATGTAGATAATTATCTTTACGAGAAGAACAAAATGATAACACATTTTTAGTGCGTTGGTTTTGAGATTTATGAAGAAGCTACTCAAAAAGTTGACGTTCCTTCTTTAAAAGACCTTGCAAAAGAAGATTCCATTGTTAAACAAAAAGAAGTATTTATCCAAAATGCAATTTCCAAAGAATCCCTTATAAGTGCCTTATCAGATAGTGAGTTTTCGGAGATTAAGAAAGTAGATAGAGCCTATATAATATGGAAGTATCTAGAAGACATGTTTGAAGGAGATATCCAAGAAAAGAATGTGCATAGAGAGACATGGAAGAAGAGATATAACAATTTAGAGATGCTACCTAAATAAAACATCCAAGCATACAATCAGAGGATTAATGAAGCAGTTGCAGGAATCAGAAATAATGGTGGAGAAATTTGAAAGGAAACTAAGTGTGCAGAAAATAGTTCCCTACGCTAAACTCCTGAGGAGAGGATCACGCAAATTCAGATTTAACCCTTATCAATTAAAAAATATTAATACAATTAACATAGATGTTACTGAAATAACATGTATACATATAAAAATGAGAATGACACAATGATTTACCCTGGGGAAAACCTTTCGGTAAAAAACCCCAGCACTCCAAAACCTGCACAATGTATTAATCAAAACTGTTGTTGTTTACAATACACTTTAAATGCAAGTTCTTTTAGGAGATAATCAACACTTGAAGACAAATCTGACAGTATAACAACATTCCAATAATACACTCACTTGTCACTATGCGACTTGCAACCCTAAAATGCTTATATCATGCACTTCCCTTTTTAGGGGAACTTCCAAAGACAATCGTATTAGGGTTTTACCATTCTCCAGAAAAATAGGAATCCCTGAACCCCATGCATTGAGGAAGAGTGTATAGTACTCAACATGATCAGTTTCCACATGTCTTGCATGTCTTCACCTGTCATCAAATCTTTCACAATTAGCTCTTACAAATATTAATGACCGTCATAGGAATCCATCATAACCGTTTCAGTCATGATTACCTTACACATTGTTCAAAGTGTTGACATTTGGAAAATAACCTCTACCATAGAAGGGGATTCCTAGATCCACCTAGACCAATTTTGATCATCCTTGTCATCTTCCAAGTGGAGTGAAAACACAACGTGTCCACTCAACTAAATGATAGAACGAATATCAAGCTTAAATACATTATTTGAAAACAATTAATTATAAAACAAATAATATCAAATGTAAGGAAATATACAAGGTTGAGACACCTTATTCCTAACATTCTCCTACTTTTCAAACACCTTGTATGAGCCAAAGGAAATAATAGGATTTAATTGCTATAGGCCAAGAGGCCCATAGACTCCGAACACCATCTGAACTTCTCTATGCCCATAGGTTTTGTCAATGCATCCGCAACATTCTTTACTGTATCTACCTTCTCCAAACTTACCTTTCCATCCTCTACCATATCTCTCACAAAGTGAAACTGCACATCAATGTTCTTCATTCTGGCATAGAAAGTTGGATTCTTCACAATGAAAATAGCACTCTGACTATCACAGCAAATTGTAATCTGTCATACATCAACACCAACATCCGAACACAGTCTCCTAATCCAAATGGATTCTTTACAAGCATGAGTAGCTACCATGTACTCTGCTTCTATCATGGACAAAGCAACCATAGGTTGTCTCTTACTCATCCAACTAATGGCACCACCAAAGATGGTGAACACATACACATTGGTGGATCTCTTGCTGTCAATGTCACCTACCCAATCTAAATCCACAAAACCATGAATACAAACTTAATGCAGAGCTCTAGAAGAGTTTCCATGATAGCATATGGAATACTCTAATGTACCCTTCAAATATATGAACACTCTCTTAACTACATCCCAATGTACCCATCCAGGTTTAGCCATAAACTAACTCAGGACTCCCACTGCTTGGGCAATGTCTGGTCTAGTACAGACCATAGCATACATAAGGCTGCCAACTGCACTTGCATAAGGTACTTTTCTCATGTCCTCCACCTCATTAGGATATTTTGGACAATCATCCATAGATAACTTTGTTCCCATAGAAATAGGAACACACAATGGTTTGCAATCTTCCATGCTAAACCTGTCCAACATAGACTTCACATACTTACTCTGACTCAACCAAAGTTTTTTGTTAGATCTACCTCTGCTGATTTCCATACCCAAAATATACCTGGCTGCCCCTAGATATTTCATCTCAAACTGTGCTAACAACTGAGACTTCAAGTTAGAAATCATACCCATACCCTTCCCAATCAACAACATATAATGCAATAATAAGAAAGCGATCATTCTCAACTTTGAAATAAACACAATGATTTGATTTTGATCTCAAAAAACCAATCGATAATACAAAGGCATCAAATTTAAGGTAGCACATCCTAGGAGATTGTTTCAAACCATACAAAGACTTCTTTAATATGCAAACCAAAGACTCTTTACCTTTCTGAATATAGTGCTTAGGCTGTGACATATAGATCTCTTCCTCCAAATCACCATGAAGGAAAGTTGTCTTCACATCCATTTGTTCTACCTCTAAATCATACAATGCTGCTAGAGATAACATAAATCTAATGGATGTAAGCTTTGAAACAAGAGAGAATATTTCACAATAATAAATTCCCTCCACCTGTGAATACCCCTTTGCAACCAATCTGGCTTTGTACCTCTCAACACTGCCATCTGCACATAATTTCTTCTTAAACACCCATTTGCTTCCAACAGGTTTCTGTCCTTTAGGCAAAGGTACTAGGTCCCAAGTTTTGTTCTTCTCCAATGAAGCCATCTCATCATCCATGGCCTCAATCCAGGAACCTACATCTTCCATACCCAAAGTCTATTTCACAGATCTAGGCTCATCAGTGTTTGTAATCAAGGCATAAGCACAACTAGAATCTAACATAGAAAATCCAAACCTCTATGGCTGCTTTCTTTCTCTTGTGGATCTCCTCAAGAGTTGAGGTTGAGGTTGTTTTACCTATTCTTCTAAATTTTTAGAGCTACTAGAGCTTTCCTCATCATTAGATCCACCACGGTCTCTCTGTTCAGTCTTCTCAGGGGTAGGAGACAACTAAACAACTTATTCTTTCATTTCTTTTTCATCTGGCTATAGCACAATAGGAGAAGGTGTTAGCTCTCTAAAAATAAAATTTCTGCTACACAACACCTTCCAATCATAGGATCCCAAATCTTGTGTCCTTTCACACCAACACTGCAGCCGATGAAGATACATTTTACAACCTTATTTTCCAACTTAGATCTTCTCTCCTTAGGCACATGTGCATAAGCTTCACAACCAAAAACATGAAGATGTCTAACTGAAGGCTTCTTACCAGACCACACCTCCATGGGTGTCTTACCAAAAAGAGTTGATGTAGGAGATTTATTAACCAGATAGCAAGCACTGGCCATAGCTTTAGCCCAAAACCTTTGTTCAAGGCCAACTCCACTAAGCATACTCCTAGCCTTCTCCACCAGTGTCTTGTTCATTCTTTCTGCAACTGCATTTTGCTATGGGGTATAAGGAGTTGTCTTCTGACTCTTGATCCCTCCTTCTTTACACAACTATTCAAACTCTGCCAAATAAAACTCCACTATTTTGAGTTCTCACACACTTAATTCTTTTACCAGTCTGATTCTCTACAAGAGCTTTAAATTCCTTGAACTAACTGAAAACTTGTGTCTTGCGTTTAAGGAAATAAATCCATGTCCTTCTACTATAATAATCTATAAAAGATACAAAATAAATAGATTTAGAGAGTGAAGGAAATTTAATAGGACCAAACACATCTGAATGGATAAGATCCAAAATACTAGAAGGCTTGTGAGAACTAGAGTAAAACTGAACACAATTTTGATTAACATAAACACAGTGTTCACAAAAGTCAAACTTGAGATTACAATCATTTATCCCCTCAACGAGGTTTTTATCTTTTACGGTTCTGAGACCCTTCTCATCAATGTGGCCAAATCTCATATGACCCTTAGGTACACTTGCTGCACTACCATCGGAACCCATTACCACATACTTCTTTACTGATGGGTTAGATGGTGGAGATGAAGTGACTTCTACTCTCTTCCTTGAGACAGAAGAACTATTGCATTGTGAAGTGAGGGCATCCAGCTGAAATAGGGTACCTCTCGTAGTACCTTTCATGAGCACCATAGCTTCTCTAGTCATCTTGCATCCATCTTTTGAAAAAACAACTGGCACACCTACATCATTCAACATACTTATAGATAACAGGTTTCGTGCCAAACTCGAGATGTGCAGTACCCCGTTGATCCCCTTTACATGTCCATCAGGGAATCAGATAGTGACTCTTCCTTGTCCAACTATCTCTAGGTGAGAATCATCACCCATGTACACCTTTCAACCATCAAAATCCTCGTACTTTGAGAACCAATTTTGATGAGAGGTCATGTGAAAAGAAGCACCCCAGTCAATCAGCCACACATCATTAGATGCATGGGTGGCCAAGGCTGTGACAAAAAAATTTCCATCTTCTTGAGATTTTTCAGAATCTGAATTTGGGATTTTCTTCTTCTTCTTTGGCTCTTTGCAGTCCTTACGGAAGTGCCCAGGTTTACCACAGTTCCAACATGTTACCTTAGACTTTCCAGGAGTCTTAGATTTTCCACGAGATTTGTTTCTACCCTTTTCAGACTTCTTGTCATTTTTCTTTCCTCTGTCTTTGGATCTACCGCTAACAACAAGGGCTTCCTTGGTTGAATCAGAGGTAGTTCTTTACATATCCTCAGATAAAAGCGAAGACACCACATCATCCATTTGGAAAGTGACAATAGTACTCCCAAGGGCCATCACAAGATGGTCCCATGAATCCGACAAGGAACATAGCAGGTTCATACATTGATCCTCCTCCTCCAACTTGACACTGGTTGATGTCAACTGTGCAATCAAGATGTTAAATGTGTTCAGGTGATTTGCAATGGATCCTCCTTCCTCCATTCTCAGAGAATACAACTTCTTTCTCAGGAACAATTTGTTCACCAAGAACTTGGCCTAATACATAGACCCAAGCCGTGTCCACAATTTATTTGTGGTCTTCTCCTCGAGAACATTCAGGAGAAAAAAATCTAATAGACAGAGTCTAATGAGACCCTTCGCTTTCCGATCCTTGAGCTCCCAATCTGCTTGAGGCATGTTTACTAGTTTGATATCATTTGCAACTACCTCCCATACATCATGATCTACGAGCATGTCTTCCATCTTGAGTTGCCACAACTCAAAGCGTGTGCCACTCAAATTTTCCACCTCAATTCTATTGTATGAAGAACTTGACATCTCTTCCTGCAATAAGGTTATGAATACTCTACAACAATACTCCCACTTAACTAGAGATTAGCTTAACAAACCCGTACCCTAACAAATAGAACCAAAACTGGCCAGGCTCTGATACCAACTGAAAGGAAACTAAGTGTGCAGAAAATAGTTCCCTACGCTAAAATCTTGAGGAGAGGATCATGCAAATTTAGATTTAACCCTTATCAATTACAGAATGTTAATACAATTAACATAGATGTTACTGCAATAACATGTATACATATAAAAATGAGAATGCCACAATGATTTGCCCTCAGGAAAACCTTTTGGTAAAAAACCCCAGCACTCCAAAACCTGCACAATGTATTAATCAAAAATGTTGTTGTTTACAATACACTTGTAATGCAAGTTCTTTCTGGAGATAATCGACACTTGAAGACAAATCTGACAGCATAACAACATTCCAACAATACACTCACTTCTCACTATGCGACTTGCAACTCTAAAATGCTTATATCATGCGCTTCCCTTTCAGGGAAACTTCCAAAGACAACCGTATTAGGGTTTTACCATTCTCTAGAAAAATAGGAATCCCCAAACCCCATGCATTGAGGAAGAGTGTACAGTACTCAACATGATCAGTTTCCACATGTCTTGCATGTCTTCACCTGTCATCAAATCTTTCACAATGAGCTCTTACAAATATTAATGACTGTCATAGGAATCTGTCATAACCGTTTCAGTCATGATTACCTTACACATTGTTCAAAGTGCCAACATTTGACAAATAACCTGTATCCCAGAAGGGGTTTCCTAGATCCACCTAGACCAAGTTTGATCATCCTTTTCATCTTTTAAGTGGAGTGAAAACTCAATGTGTCCACTCAGCTAAATGACAAAATGGATATCAAATTTAAATACATTATTTGCAAACAATTAATTATAAAACAAATAATATCAAATGTAAGGAAATATACAAGGTTGAGACACCTTATTCCTAACAAAATTTCAGAGGAAGACATAATGGATAAATTGATGACTACACTGATAGCAGATTATGAGAGCAAGATAAACATCTTAGATGAGACTATGCAATTTTAGAAAGACTTCAAGAGAGAGACCTTGATCAAGTAAATTTCAGCATTTGAGATATCAAAATTGAAGACAGAACCTAAAAGTGAAACATCCTTCAAAGCCTCAGTCCATGGTAAGAAATCTTTGAACACTTCTGGTAATTTTCATAATGAAGATGAGGATAAAGAACTAGAAGAATTCATTTCTATGATAGCTAAGAAATAAAAAAAAGGAAAAGCAAAATATGAAGGACAGTTACCATTCAAATTCTTTTCATGCAACAAGGTTGGTCATTTTGGATCTAAGTGCCCTCCAAGAGTCAAGAAGTACAAAACCAATTTCAAGCCTAAATATACAAAGGAATGCTACTATGCTAAAGATGGAGTTACAGATGAAGATTCAAGAGAAGATGAAATTAGATTCATTGCAATTGAAGATATGGATTTTTTTTTTGATGAAATGGATATTGAAGAAGAAAAGAAAGCACAAGAGTTGGTATTAATTTCCCAAGAAGACATCAAAATAGACTGGATCATTGACAGCAGGTGTTCACATGACATGACATGACATGACATGAGACAAAGATATATTTTTACATCTGGATAAGTACAAAGGTGGTATGGTTAGATTTGGAGACAACACTCCTGAGCCTATCATAAGTAGAGGAGCTATCACTCTAGATGGAAAGAACAACACAGATGATGTTCTGTATGTTGATGGTTTACATCATAACCTACTGAGTGTTGGACAGTTGCTTGACAAAGGATATTAGTTGGAATTCAAAAACAACAAGTGCATCATTAACAACAAAGGAGTTATGATTGCATCAAGTTCAAAGACTAAAGGTAATGTTTTTTAGCTCAATTCTGAAGCAAGTTGTTTTGTTGCAAAAGTAGATGACAGTTGGTTATGGCAAAAAATATTATGTCATATCACTTTTGTCAATATAGTAAAGATAAGCAATGTAACGGTAGTAAGAGACCTTCCTAGTATTTCAAGACTAGTTGATACTATGTGCAGGGAATGTGTGATGGGAAAGCATGTAAGGAACTCATTCAGAAGTAAACAAAACTTAGTAGAAAACAAATTGGATCTAGTGCATACAGACTTATGTGGACCTACTCAAACAAGATCATACTATGGTGAAAGTTAATTTATTTTTTTGTTGATGATTATTCCAGAATGATGTGGGTTGCGTTCTTAAAAGATAAATCTGAAGCTTTTGAGAAGTTCAAAATATTCAAATCTAAATTTGAAAATGAGTCTGGATTAAAGATAAAATGTCTGAGATCGGATAGAGGAGGAGAATTCACCTTTGACAAATTTTATGAGTATTGCGAAGAACATAGGATCAAAAGATAGCTAAGTGCACCCAGAACCCCTCAGCGGAATGGAATTGCAGAAAGAAGAAATAAGATCATACTTGATACATCACGCACTATCATGATTGAAGGAAAAGTTGCACACACCTATTGGAGAGAAGCAGTCAATATTGTAGTCTATACTATCAACAAAATTCAATTAAGGCCAAACGTAGATAAGACACCTTATGAACTTTAGTTTGGGAATGTACCTATAGTAAAATACTTCAGAATCTTCGGAAGAAAGTGTTACATCAAGAGAGATGATGGTGTTGGCAAGTTTGATGCTAGAAGTGATGAAGGTATTTTCTTGGTTACTCTACCAAAAGAAAATCCTATAGATGTTTTAACTTGAGATTGAAGAAAATTATTGAGAGTACACATGTGAAGATTGATGAGAATTTTATGATTCAAGAGAGATACAATGATTATGCACCTATGATTGAAGATGAACCAAGAACTATTAGTAAATAAATAGTTATTGAAGAAATGTTTGACTACATTGATGTATCATGCAATGACCCTGAACCAAGTGAGGAGGAATCACATATAACATATGAGAAATTCACACCTAAAGTTCCAAAATTCACATCTAAATACCATTCAAAAGCATATATCATTGGAGATCAGAGCAGTAAAGTTATGACAAGATCTAGAGAAAAAGGTTTAATAATTGATGAAGACGTATGTTTACTTTCAAAAATTGAACCTTTAAGTGTTGAAAATGCATGTAATGATTCAGATTGGCAAAAATAAATTAAAGAAGAGCTAGATCAGATAATTAAGAATGACACATGGGAATTGGTCCCTAGACCTTGTGACAAAAATGTGATTGGAACCAAGTGGATATTCAGAAACAAGATGAATGAAGCTGGTATAGTGGTAAGAAACAAAGCAAGACTTGTATGTAAAGGATATGCGCAGAGAGAAGGTATTGATTACTCTGATACATTTTCCCTTGTGAGAAGACTGGAAGCTATAAAATTGTTTTTAGCTTATGCAACATTCAAGAACTTTAAATTATATCAGATGGATGTCAAGTCAACATTCCTAAATGGTGACTTGAAGGAATAAGTCTACATAGAATAGTCTAAAGGATTTATTTTATCAGACAAACCTGACATGGTATGCAGACTGAAGAAAGCCCTCTATGGACTTAAGAAAGCCCCTAGAGCATGGTATGAAAGCTTATATGGTTACTTGACGAAGATCAGATTCAAGAAAGGAGTAGCAGATTGTAACTTATTCATAAGAGAGACACCTAAAGGATTATTACTTGTTGCTATTTTTGTTGATGACATTATTTTTGGTGGTAATGACAAGCTTAGTGAAGATTTTGCTAAAGAGATGCAGAGTGAGTTTGAAATGAGCATGATTGGACCTATCAAATATTTTTTGGGATTAAATGTACAACAGACAGACATAAGTATATTCATTAATCAGTCTAAGTATGTGAAATAAATATTGAATAAATTCAAGATGGAAGATTGCAAGCCAATAAGCACCCCCATGATAATAGGAAGCAAGATTTCTAAAGATGAAGATTATACAATAGTTCACAAGACACTATACAAGTCTATGATTGGAAAAATCATATATCTTACAAAATCTATACTAGATATTTCTAATGCAGTTGGCATTGTTGGAAGATTTGCAGCTGAACCTAAACAAATTCACTTAATGGAAATAAAAAGAATATTTAGATACTTAAAAGGGACTATAAACTATGGTTTATGGTATCCTAACTCAGAGAATGTAGAACTTCATGTCTATCAGATGCAAATTGGACAGGTTGTGTTGATGACAGAAAGAGTACCTAAGGAGGAGCAATATTTCTTGGAAATAGATTAGTTACTTGGACAAGAAAGAAGAAAAATTGTATTACTCAGTCAACAGTAGAAGCAAAGTATGTATCAACAACATTAAATTGTTCTACAATTGTTTGGATCAAGTAGATGATAAAAGAATTTGGAATTCAGATTGATTATCCTATTTTTATTCATTGTGACAACACTAGCACTATCGATATGTCAAAGAACCCTGTGATGCATGCAAAGACAAAACACATTGAAATAAAATATCATTTTCTAAGAAAAAAATTTGCAGATAAAGAAGTAAAATTGGATTATGTGAGCACTAAAGAACAATTAGCAGACATATTCACAAATCCTTTACCAAAAGATACTTTTGAGTATCTCAGGGAGAAGCTGAGAGCAATTCCCTTCCCTAAGTTTGATTAGAATTTGCAGCAAGTGCATAAGGAAAAATTAGATATAAGGAGACACAACAGTTAAGGGGAGTTTTGTTGAGGATATTGAGACTATTTTAGAAAGAAATAATACTTTTGGATTGATGGTGTTTTTCATATCATATGTTTCCATCAATGTCAAAGAGGGAGATTGTTGGAGATTTTCCTTTGAGCCAGGAGTTGACTATATGTTTGTCATTGATGACAAGATATAGTATGTAGTTGTGTCTTGTATGTAATTCTTAGTATGGATATATTGGAGACTTGTGCATTTATTTTTATGTTGTAGACATATTCATTATGCTATGTTCATAGACACAGATTCCGTTGTGCAGTTGAAGTTGAGTTATGATGATCTATTTTCCAGTTGTAGTTTCAGGAGATTATTTATTAAGAGGCGACATTATTTATATTGTTTCTTTAGTTCCATCTATCATTTGGATATGCGTGTTTGGATTCATGTTTATTTATGAGTTTAGAATGTTTGGTTAAGAGCGCTCAACGTGTTTCATCTAGAGAGTGAAGTTTGAGTTAATTTGGTGGAGCCAAATGTTTGAAGCGATGCGTCTACTCATCATGAGTTGCATGGTTCTATTTGTGTTGTGCACTTAGTTTGGCTGATGAAGGAGTTGTTGAAGAGTTTACTATAATCCGACTTGATCATACCTTTGGAGGAGGATACTTATAACAGATTATTTGTGATCGTCATCAGGGAGAAGGAGGAAAAAGTAGCAAAGAAGAATGTTTGATGTATTGGGCTATCAAAGATATATCATTCATCAGTTGAAGATCTATGTGAAGAAGCAGAGAGTGTATATACAATTCACTGGAACTAATCAAGACAATAGGTCTATTTCATAGTTCAATATCAAATATAGTGTATATCTATTGTACAGAAGGTTGCAACCTTCATCAATTGAGCAGCGTGCTCATGGACAGTGTGTCCTCACCTCTAACAGGGTTATTTGTAAAAGACTCCTAACAGGGTCTGACCTTTCACCAGGTCATTGTACTTAATACATTGTAAATATCAACTCCTAACAGGGTTGTAGGATCTTCTAACAGGTATCATTATACACTAGTGCAGTTCTTTGTGGGTGCTAATTCCCACTGGGTTTTTTAACCTATTTTGGGTTTCCCCGTAACCAAAATTATGGTGTTATAATCTATGTTATCTTGTTGTGTTTATTCTTAATGTTATTCTATACTTAATTGGATAAAGAATTGAATCTTATAGATAACTAATTCACCCCCCTCTCTCAGTTATCTCTTGGGACTATTCCTAATAGTATGATCCTTCAACTGTTGCTCACATGGAAAATCACATGATGTAAAAAAATAGGCTGATTGACCAACGTTATCATCATTTTTGGATCGTTTCTAAAACTAAAAAGCATGTGAGTCTTCATTAGCATACTTTATCCCTTTACTTGTATCATACTTATCATAAAGTTTCATTTGATTTCTCTTTAGTGTAAACTCCTTGTATGAGCATTCCTTTTTTAACATGCCTATGAAATTCATCATTGTTTCTAATGAATCAACATCCTCACAAATAGATCCGATAGATGATAAGTCTTCATCTTCTTCACAAGGCTGTATATTAACCATCATCTTGTCCTCAAACAAATCAAGGCTATTCAGACACCTCAGAGCTTCTTTCTCAACCAATTCTTCACACATATCTTCTTGAGAATCCCCATATGACAAAGATATGGCTTGATAAATATCATCCTCCTCTGGACATGATATGCATTCCTCATCCTTACTATCAACATCAACAAAGTCTGAGTTGAGGCCTCAACATCATCATCTGATGAAAAACTCGCCTCCTCTATATTTTCCACACTTGACTGCAAACAATTCAGCTCTGCAACCTTATGACTAGAAGAACTAGTTTCCATTTTATTTGGTGTGTAGCACCTAAATATATATCTATGTGAGGGACAGCCACATTAGATAATTCTTTCCTAACCATTTCATCCTCAATGTGAGGGGTAACCACTATTTGCAGGAAACACTCCTCATTCACATCTTGTCTTGGCACATAATCTATGACATGTTTAGGAGGATCAACAGAGTTAGAAAAATCTTGATGTTGATCTTCAATTCTTGATCTACGCCAGTCAATTGTTACTGATATCTTATGACAATGATCCCTGTCAACTACCTTTGTAAAATTCCTTGATATGATTGCATACTTAATTTATTCTCAATATCTAATGCTGCCATAAAATCTTGATACAAATATTGAGGCTCCTTATCTCTCAAAAAGTAGCTCATATTTTTTTCCAAATGCACCTAAATAAACAACCAAATCCATTGCATCATGGGGTCTATATTTCTCATGGATCCTCTTTAATGTTCTGCTAAATCTAAGATTAAATGTAGGCACAATCTGCTCATCTCCAATATGCATATTAAAAAGATCAGTGATCAAGTCATACTCATTAACATGTTCTTTGAATTGTTCAATAAATTTTATTTGCATTTCTTCCCATGAGTTGATAGATTGAGGCAGAAAAAATGAGAACCAATCTCTTGCATCATCTATTAAACATTGTGCAAATAACTTCATAATAATTTCCTCATGAACAATCTCATCATCATTTATCAAAATACCAAAATTATCTAGATGTTTCTCTGTTGATTCCTCTTTCATACCACTGAACCTAGGAAAGTGGTTTCTGCCTTCTGATGGAATAATATGTGGGTAACCTAGGAAGCCATTGAAATTGATATCCCCATACAACCTAATATTATACATTTATGACATCCTAGTAGGAAGGATAACTAAAAACTGCCTCTCTCTCCCCTCTCAATTAGTGCTGACCACTTAATAGGGAAAAAATTAAGAACTTATTTTCATGGAACAAAGATCATTCAATGAAAAAAAAAAAACCTGAATGTGATGTAGTTTCTACAAAATTTGATCCAAAATCACCTTCAAATCATCTTCAAAATCTTTGGTAGAGTCTTCACCTCTTTTTAGAGGAAAATTTTGAATAAGTTGAGAAATCCGTCCCAACTCTAACCTTCTTTAAATTAGAAAGCTCACAACACACCCCCAATAGGGTCTCATATTGATTCCTCTCTTGACTATGCTTATAGTCATATGAGTCCAAACATTTTTTGCATCTTCACTGCAAGTCCACCTCCTTCCTTTGTAGCCTTTCTTCAATCATGCACACTGGTGCAAATCAGAAAACACAGAGTCACCACTCACTGCTATGAGATAGTATAAATATTTATTTTAAGAACCTTGGAATTTTAGACAATATGCAATGAAAACAAGAAAACTTGACTCACTCTATAAAACATGAGGAATATTTCTTTTTAGTATATGAATCTATAACTAGACTCTAGGATTGACTTAGCAAAGTAAGGAAACAACTCACTTACACTCACTAATCACTTTTGCTTCTATAGTCCCCAGTAGAGTCGCCATTTTTTTGGTGACTCAGATGGGCTAACTCCATCTAAACATTGTATTTGGTTTATTTGTACCAAATTATCCATGATAAGGTCAACAAGACCTTTATGTTCTATCTCCCTAGCAGAGTCACCATTTTTTTGGTGTTTGAAAATGTTTATGCTTTGAAATCCACCAATATACCTTGAGACTAACTTTAAGAGTGGTTAACTCCAAGTGTGAAAGTTCTGCAAGGTAACTGGACCAACTATAGGGACAAGACATCCCTCTGCAATTTTGGCTTTGTTAAACCAAGGTGGGTACACCTAATCCAGATAACCCTTAACTCTTTACAACTCCTTATACTCTGGATCTAAACAACAAATAATGATAAGAAATTATTTAGTGCTAACCAGACATTCATCAACTCTCCATTACCATGTAAGACATACAACCAACAATCCTAATAATGTGAAAGGACTTAGTAATGGTTTTGATGTAAATTTGCAAAATATATTCAAACCAAGTCAGACATATATCAACAAACATATATACTAATTCTTGATCAGTGCCTTATCCATTGGGCAATACTTCAATGCAAATACTAAAAATAGAAACTAACATATTGGAAAAGACTCATAGCCATAAACAAAAGAAACTCATACCATACACTTCTTATAAGATCCTTCTGTAGATAAACCAAATGACTCTATGTTATACCCAAAGCATATTCAATTTGATCCTAGATCAAAACTAAGGAATGGAACATATACAAAGAGAACTTGTATGTAATGAAATTGAAGATCCAAAACTCATAAGGTGAACACCAAGGAGAGACCTGAAACTGAGAAATACTAATATTAAGTATGATGAGTAAAAATTCTGTATCAATATGACTAAATAAATACACCACTCAATAATGTGCAAAATATCAATTGAACTTTCTATCTATTTTCAATACAGTCTAGCATAAATCTTCTATATCCCTATAACTAAAAACCTTGAACCAACACTTTGGGGCCAAAATTTTTGGAACCCTTAAAATAGAGAAAAGAAGGAGATAAATAGGAGAAGGGAATCCCTAGGGAAGGGCTATCTGACAACAGTCCTTCTTAGGAAATTTAAAAGCTTGCAGTCCTTCTCTTTTTTGACTTGTCTTCATATAGATCAAGAAAAGATTTGATCTCAAATGACACCCATCAAGCCGCAAGAAATGATCAACCATAAATGCAGAATAGTCACAACATAGGAAGAGAAATCCCAAAATAGCATGCAAACCAGAGACCCATACCTTCACCATGCAAAAATAAATTCCCTCAAGACCATAGAAAACATCCCCAGCCACTCAAACGATGTCATTAAAGTCGATCCAAGGACAAAAAGACCTCGAGCCACTACCTGAGAAGTGTGCAACATGAAATCATGGCTAAAAACCCTCAAAAAAGAGTTTGAAAATTCAAAAATATTTATAACGACTATTCCTAGCATGAAGAACATCATCAATGACTGAGATCAAGACTTTACTCAACTTTAAAACTGATTCGTCAATCCTCTTTATGTTACCCGTACTCCACAATCTTATTCGAACATGTGGCACATGGGAGCGATGCCTTGAAAACTAATCATCGAGCATCTTTCCTTTGAGGCTTCACACCAACCATTGGATCAATCTCTCGCCCAAAATTTGTCTTTAAACTATACCATTTAACTTAACCATCACAATTCCCTCGTATCTCTGAATCTCTGAAAGATTTGTATGACTATAGTTTAATCAGGAGATTCAGAGATAAGAGCAATCTCTGAATCATAATTTACTTTTCTTGACCCATAATTTGATCTGGCGATTCAGCGATAGCCACCAATCTTGATCTAAATCAATTATAGGAATTTAATCTCATAAGACCTGGCCTTAACTCTTAGTCTATTCCAATATTTAGATGTAAATCAAATCTCTGAATCTCCCAAAGTTTATATTAACTCTGGTCAAGTCTCGAGATTGAGAGATAAGCCTATCTCTCAATTGCCAAATGAATAATCTAGCCCTGAGTTTTTTTTGAGACCCGACATCCATCACTGATCTCATTAGTCACTTTGACACATGTCTGAATCTTGTCTCATATCTCCAAATCTCTAAATTCATCGATTGACTTTGATTTTATCTTGCGATCCAACATCAACCGCACATTTGAGTCTTGATCAATGATCTATATTTGATCTCATTAAACCTCACTTAACTCAGATCCAATTCAGAGATCCAGCGACCAAGCAATTATCATGATCTCTGAATGAAAATCTTAACTCGGGTCTAGTCTAGAGATTTAGAGATAAAGGCAATCTCTAAATCTCCCAATGTTTGAGTTAACCTGACATAGATCGTGAGATTTAGCGATAGCCTTAGATCTTTCTCAGCATTGACGGTTCATATTTAATCTCACAAGGTTAGGCTTGACTCCAATTCTATCCCAAGATTCAGAGATAGAAGGATCTCTTAATCGATGAATAAAACCCAACCAGACTTTGCTTGACATAGGTCCATTATGAGATCTGGAGATAAATTGAATCGCCAAGTCACTAATCACATTTCTTAACCCTTGATTTCACTCAAAGATTTAGAGAACACCACACAATTAGATCTCAATATATGGCCATGACTTAATCTTAGAAAAGAACTGACATATTCCCTCTTGACAAGACACGTGGCGAATAGGCGCTTTGCCTTGAAGGTTAAAGTAACTTCATCTCTAGATTGAGGCATAATGTTGATTGTTAGATCCCTCTTAATCTAACCAATCACTTATCTAACCATAATTAAAACCTGGTCCCACCAACTGCCACACATCAACCTATCACATTTCCTTGAAGACTAACAAACCGACAGCTCTCTAATTAAGGCATAACATGAACCACATGATCAACCTTGATCTGTCCATAGATTAACTTAACTGTCGTAACACCATGGTCCCGCCAACTCCACATGGAACTTCATCGCAAAGCCTTGAACATTAATCTTTGATCACATTTTTATTTAAGGCTTAGCGCCAACCACAAGATCAGAAAGATCTGACAGCTGACAAACCTACTTCCTTCATTGATCATAGAGGGACACTTGGCACCCAAGTGTGAAGCCTTGAATGTTAAAAAAACTACATCTATCCCATTAAGGCTCAGTGCACATCGTTGATTGAAATATGATCTAACATAAATCAAACCCTCAAGGAAGTCTGACCACTTTCCACATGGCACTCGGTCATGAAACCTTGAACATTTAAAGGTCTACAGCTTCCGCTTTAAGGCATAATGACTGTCACATAATCAAAAAGATCTAATGGTTCACAAAGTTGCCGCTACCTTTTGAAAAATGATAACATCATAAGATCTGACTTGGACAGATGACATGATGCCTTAATGAATAAAAGGAGATCATGTTCACGATCAAGGCATAATGCCTGTAGTAGGATTAAGAAAGACATTCTTGGCAGATACAAAACATAAAGCTTTCGGGGACTTAAGAACTTAGGAAAAATTTAAAGGGAACCCCTCTTAGGACTTAGGAAGAAAGGTGGCCCCGTCGACGATGATATAAAATAGATGACTTAAGTGTTTTAAGTAGCATGAAAAGGTAACAACAAAATATAAAAGGCCATTGAGAGTTTAGGGCTTTAGGGTTTTTTGCATGAAAAAGGAACAAGGGTTTATGGACTAGAGAATAAATAGGACCTTAAAACTAGGCCTGAAACACTTTCAAGAACCATGGAACCACAAAAAATTTATAGTGCTAGCAAGTCACATTAAGAGTCTTGTATGAAGATAAAAGTGGGTGTTCTAAATATAGATTTTACATGTTATCTTTAGAGCTCCATGATAGGTTTGGATATCTTCTAGAATTTGTTCACTATTTGAGAGACCTATTTACAATGAAGCTATTGTAGAGCATTTAATATTACAATATATCTGATCATTTAATAAAACATTTTTTTGCATAGATGGTAACAATAATTTTCTATTTGATATAATTCTTTTTGTGTTTTGTAGTATCTTCATTTCATATATATAGTCAAATAAACACAAACAGTTACAGCAAGAAAGAATTGCAGCAATAAAAAAGATATTTATTTCAACATACATACATATTTTATTCATTCAAATGAATTACATAATGTCTCAATTGAAATCTTCCCTCACATATTTGCAGAGTTGACACACTATTTCAAAACAACTTGAAAACATCTCTTTATAGAAATTGAATCTCCTAATAACTAAACTTGTTTGTTACTTACATTTAACATGCAAAAATACTTAATATATTTTTGATCATGCAATATACATGCAATGCATCACATACCAACATATATGTCAAAATTATTGAATAAATATTTATTGTGCAGGTGGTGAATCGTGATATTTATCCATCAATAATGAATGAAATGATGGAGGAAGCTCGTGAGTTCTTTGAGTTACCAGATGAACACTAAATGAAGTACTTTACTTGGGACACAATGTCAAATTTTTTCTATGCATCAAGCTTCAACTTATAGAAGGACAAAATACTTAGCTAGAGAAATTTCAATTGTTACATTTGTCATCCTTTGGATGACGCCATTTTTTTATTTCCCATCACTCTCTCCTCATTTTGGTAATGCTATATTTATCACTAGAAGATATATTTATCACTGGAAGATGAAGGCAATTGAATCAATAATTTGTTAATCGTAAAACAAAGAAATATGCAAAAGCCCAAATTGCCTTGAAGAAATGAGAGGCATGGAATCCATTATATAGAAAACTAAAAGAGAGGTGACATTATGGGTTTCAATCATATTCACCAACAATGTACAACTACACTCATAAAGATCTGTAACTATTAACTACAAACTCAATTATACGCAATCATTTATTTAATATGGGACAACACAATCAAGAAAGGTTTCCCTAACGTCAATTAAAGTTTCCTAATGAGCATTAATGTTGTCCTTCTCCCCCATAATGACCATTGGGAAGAACATGAAGTAGATATCTGAGCTTCTGGAATCTCTCATGAGCTAGAGCCTTTGTGAAGATATCTACAATATGATCTTTTGTACTACAGTATATAATTTCAATCAAACCTTCTTGAGCCAATTCTTTGATATAGTGATGTTGTATCTCAATATGTTTGGTTCTACTATGAAATATTGGATTCTTTATCATTTGTACGACACTCTTGTTGTCACAACACAACAAAGTAGGTTCATGTTGAATTTATGTAAGTCTTCTAGTAGTCTTCTCAACCATATAGCTTGACAAGCTGCTGATGTTGCAGCTTTGTATTCTGCCTCTATTGTAGAAAGTGATATTGTAGGTTGTTTCTTGGACTTCCAAGAGAATACTGCAAAACCAAGGCTAAAATTGTAACCATAAGTAGACATCCTATCATCTGCAGAACCTTCCCAATCTGAATCTGTATAGCCAACCAATCTACTATCCTCTGAATGTTAAAATTTGAGACCATATCTCAATCTCCCTTTAAGATATCTAAGAATCCTTTTAGCTGCACTCCAATGTGTTTCCTTAGGTTCTTATATGAACCTAGAGACCAAACTTACTGCATATGTGATATCTAGAAGAGTAGTAGTTAAGTAGATCAAACTTCCAATCAGTTGTCTATATAGAGTGGGGTTCACTAGATTTGACACATCTAAAGTAGACAATTTATGTCCAACTTCAATAGGTGTTGCAACAGGTTTGCAACTCTGCATCTATATTTTTTTAAGGATATCTGAGGGATATTTTTTTTGAGACATAAATATTTAATATTTGCTTTGCCATACTTCTATACCAAGAAAGTAGTGCATTTGTCCCAAATCTATCATTTCAAAGTCAGTAATCATGGTTGTTCTAAACTTTGTAAATAAAGCTAGATTAATCCATGTGTTGATAAGATCATTAGCATAGAGAGATAAGATAAAAATATCCTTAGCTGACCTTCTGATATAGAGATTTGGATCTAATTGAATTCTTGAAATACCTTTCTGTTATAGGTAGGATTCTATCCTTGAATGCCATGCTCTTGGTGCTTGTTTGAGACCATACAAGGCCTTCTTTAATTTGGAAACATAATTTTCTTTAGAAGGTATTTCAAAACCTTTAGGCTATGAAACATACACTTCCTCATCAATATATTCATTCAAGAAAGTACTCTTCATATCCATTTGATAAACTATCCAACTCGACTGAGCTGTCAATGCCAAAACCAATTTGATAGTATCCATTCATGCTACAAGTGAAAATATATCAGTATAATCAATACCTTCTTGCTGAGTGTACCCTTTGGCAACCAATCTAGCCTTATTCTTATCAATGCTTCCATCGGATTTATACTTTGTTTTGTACACCCATCTTGTACCAATATTTTCCTTACCAGGAGGTGATTGAACCAAATCCAATGTATCATTCCTATCAATTGTTTTTAGTTCACTGTTCATTGCTTCAACCCACTCTTCATTTTCTTGAGCTTGTTCATATTTGTGTGGCTCACTATTTTCCATTATTTCAGTCATCAATGCAAAATTCACTTTGTCTTGTGACTTTGTTGTCATTTTTTCAAATTTTGAATCCAACATAAGAGTTGACGGATGATTCTTTTTTGTCCTTCTTTGATATTTTTGATATTTTCTTTCTCCTACACTAGATGATTCTGGTACATCTTCGTCTTCCTCATCTTCAATCTCATCAATTACTATCTCTTTTCCTTTTGTTTCATTTTGTCTGGTATATTATGCTATCTCATTGAATACCACATCTCTGCTTATCACAAGTTTTTTTGCTGCTGGATCATACAACCTATTTTCTTTATTTTCAGTTCTATAACCAATAAAAATACATTTAATGCCTTTATCATCAAAATTAAACCTTTTTTATTTTTATATGTGTGCATAAGCAACACACTCAAAGACTCTTAAGTGATCAACACTTGTCTTTACTCTAGACCATTCTTGTTCAGGAGTCATTCCCTTAACCATTTTTGTAGGACTTCTATTTAGAAGATACATTGAACATTGTGTATACTGCTTTTACCCAAAAACATTTATCCAAATTTTTATCTTTCAACATACTTCTTTCCATTTCAACAAATTGTCCTATTTTTCCTTTTAGAAACTCCATTTTGTTGTGGAGTGTAGGAAGTAGTGAACTCTCTCTTGATTCCATTATTTTTGCAAAAATCTATAACCGGATATGGCTTGTACTCACCTCCATTATCTGACCTTATCACTTTGATATACTTACTACTTTTTTTTTTCAACCAAACTCTTGAACTCTACAAATTTTTCAAATACTTCTGATTTTGTAACCGAACAATACACCCATGTTTTTCTTGAGTAATCATGAATGAAAGTTAGAAAGTACTTGGATTTGTTCAAAGAAGTTATTTCCATAGGACCACACAAATCAGTATGGATTATCTTAAGATGTTGTTTAGCTCTACTAGATTTTCCAATAGGAAATTGTATACTATGTTGTTTGCCAACAACACATTTTTCACACGCCTCTTTTGTGTCTTCAATGGATGGTATACCTTCAACCATTTTCAATCTTTTGAGTAAAATCAAACCATTAAAATTGAGGTGACCATATATTTTATGCCAAATTTTACTTTCACTCGTTTCACTAGAGCTTAGTGCTTGGTTCCCATGATTAAAATGAAGTGGACACATTCTATCACCTGTCATTTTTGCTCTTGCAATAACTATATTTTTGTTTGATTTATCTCTTATTATGTACTCATTTTTATCAAAATTCACTTGATAATTTTGCTCTAAAATTTGTCCAACAAACAACAAATTCTTTTTGAGTGCCGAAACCAATAGTGTTTCATTGATATGCTTCACTTTACCATGTTTGGTTGTAACTGCAATAGTACCATTACCTTTGCTTCCATGATAATTATTATCTCCCAGTACTACTGTACTTTGATGTTTTTGATCCAAGTCAATAAATAGATGCTCATTAGATGTCATATGTGACGAACATCCAGAGTCTATATACCACACATTATTTTCACTTGCACTTGTATTGAAGCAAGAAATAAACAAATGTTTATCTTCAATAGCTCTACAAGCACTTCTATTTTCTGTTTCACCTTGTTTACTCCAACATTCTGAAGCATAATGTCCAAACTTATTGCAATGAAAGCATTGGACATTCCTTTTACTATTTTTTCCCTCATTACTTCTACCTCTTCCTCTTCTAGCTCCTCTGAAGTTGCAACTTTTTCCTC
Organism: Thuja plicata; assembly: GCA_018584345.1. Lineage (NCBI taxonomy): Eukaryota > Viridiplantae > Streptophyta > Pinopsida > Cupressales > Cupressaceae > Thuja > Thuja plicata. Next base: position 2,432,261 of record MU226853.1, on the reverse strand, counting down.
TCGAATAATTTCCTCTTCCTCTAGAATTGCTAGATTCACCTTTGTATTCATTCTTATTGTTATCAACACTTTTACTAAGATTCTTGAAGAATGTGTTTTTTTCCTCTTATATTTTCTTTAGAGGAAAATGCTTTCTCTAATATTTCTTCTTTACTTTTCATCCTTTCTTCAGTAGTTAACATAATTCTACTTATTTCATCAATTTTCATGCTTGAGAGATCCTTAGATATCTCAATTGTAGAAACCACACCTTCAAATTTTGGAATCAATATTCTCAAATTCTTTTTAATGACATGCTTTTCATCTACATCTCCCCCTAGTACTTTCATCTGACTCACTAGACCTTCTACCTTTGTCATAAATTCATTGACAGATTCACTAGTAGTCATTTTTACATTTTCAAACTTTTTCCTCATTGTTTGCAATTTAGTAGTTTGTGCACCTTGATATGCATTAGTTAATATTTTCCATACTTTCTTTGAATGAACATCACCGCTTATCCTAGGAAAGATAGCTTGAGTGATTGCACCATGAATCAAGAATAAAGCTTCATTATCTTTCTTTATATTTGTTTTGTATTCCTTTTTTTGTTGGTCAGTTAATGCATTTACATCTGCTATCTCAACATAGCGATGTTGAACAATATCTCACAAATCCTTAGATTTAAGTAGGGTTTCCATTCTAGTACACCAATATGTAAAATTCTCTCCTTCAAAGATGAGAATCAACACATTAGACATTACATTGCTTGTCATATTTGCCATAAAATATGCACAGTGACTCAAATGCCGAACACAAGATTTAGGAGAGATATCTGCAAATGAATACTCTCCTTGTCCCTTCAAATGAGACCCACAGACAAAAAAGCTCCCTTTTTCTTATTATTTTATTTGACAAATAAGTGTCAGTTACCACTGATAATGTACTTAATTACAAAAATAGTATTTTCCAAATTACAAAGAAAAACTTTATAACTCACAAAAAAATCCAATATATCATTTCCTTCTTAAATAAAACTCATGTTTCCACAAAAGAGTTTTAAGGCTTTTTGAAAAAATAACATATAACTGAAGCTTTAATAAAAGCTAATTTTTTTTTTATCAATTTAAAAAGTCAAGTTTTCTTTTAAAAAAAAACTTTCAATAATCTTCTCTCACTTCTCACTGGAAAGAAAGGGAAAATTTTGCAATAAACTCCTTTCAAGCTGCAAATGCGTCCACACGGAAACCTCCTTTCAAGCTCAAGCTTGCAACAAACAATCCAATTGCAATCAAATATGCTAATATTTGATCTTGAAGATCTCTTTACTGGCTGGTTTCCAAGTTCTTCAGGCTCCTCTCCAATCTTTAACTTTCTCTTTGATCTCTTCTAGATCACCTACAATGAAAGACTAATTTCTCAACCTGACTCTGATACCAAATGAAGGCAACTAAATCAATGATCTGCTAATCATAAAATAAAGAAATATGCAAAAGCCCAAATTGCCTTGAAGAAATGAGAGGCGGGGCATCCATTATATAGAAAACTAAAAGAGAGGTGACGTTATGGGTTTCAACTATATTCACCAACAATACAACTACAATCATAAAGATCTGCAACTATCAACTACAAACTTAAATATACAGAACCATATATTTAATATGGGACTGCACAGTCAAGAAAGGTTGCCCCAAAGTTAATAAAAGTTGCCCAATGGGCATTAATGTTGTTAGAAGATGCATTTGAGATATAAGTATTTTGACTAAAAAAACTACACTTGAACATTATAAGAAGTTAAATTAACACTTGCACATTATCATAAGAAAATGCTATTAAAATAACACTTACACATTATGAGAAGTTTTTCATCCCATCACATTTATAATGGTAAAACACAACCATCATGGGACATTTGGCAATTATACATTTAGAATGTGTAGGTGTATATGACATTAACACATTTGAGCTTTTGCAGAGCTTGACTACTAATGATGGACAAGCCTAGACTATGTGATTTTTAAAAAGTGATTGATGTGATTGTCCTATAATGGGACGGTGGTTGGATACAAGTATTTTATTAGTGGTGCATAAAAAGTGTCATTCAATACCTATCCCCCAAAATATTCAACTAAATTTGAAAATGCAACTAATTATGTGATGCAACATCAACAACCCAATAAACGTGACTTAGTGTACAACTATAGGTCTTACTTCTCTTTGGGACTATTTTTGAACACTCTGACCAAAAAGACATATGATATGGTATCATATTTAACCACGTAGACTTGAAACCAACCTTTTAAAGAAAAAGACTTGATAAATAAACAATTGTACCAAATTCAATATGATTTGAAATATATAAGACACATTTTAGAAGAGGCAAACTTATGATAACTAGTGAGAATATGACAATACATGAGCCTACAATAAATGGTCATTGGGCCCCTTACCTTTACGCTGTATACCGTGCATAGCATTCATTAGTCAAAACGACTGATAGACAATCACCATCGAGGCCATGCAAGCCATTGGAAAGAAAAAGCACGTGCCTGTAAGGTTGATCAGAATACCGCTATTTACTTTATCACCCATTCTCTTCTTATCCGACAAATATTAAGAATCCATTTATGTGGTTCTTTCTTCTGAATTTATTACTTCTTCATTGTATAGACTTTCTTAATCGTCCAAGAGATGGAGAATGCACATTCTCTGCAGGAGTTTATGGGAGTGAAAGCCATGATAGAAAAGGGTTTAGATCGAGTTCCTGAACGTTTTATAAGATCCCTCCAAGAGCGTCCAAATGTTTCACAGGATATTGAAGATGAAGAGCAGGAGAATATACCAATTATTGATCTGCAGGATCATGTAGATGATAATCCTTTTGCCCTTTCTGCTAAACTTGTGAAGGCCATCGGTCGAGCTTGTCATGAATGGGGCTGCTTTCAGGCATACTTGATCATCCTTTCCTCTATTTTCCATTTCATTTATATGCCTTACTCACTAGACAGCCATTAGCTTTAGGCAACATGAATATAAAGATATGGAATCTTCACAGTTATAATACTTTGCATATTTCTGGATCAGATTGTTTGTTCATTTTTCTTTATCAAAGTTTCAGACAGCACTTCATGGTACAATTTTCTTGTCTTGTCTATTTATCATGAATTCAATTCTTTTCATTTGCTTATTCTTTCTGATAATAAATCATGAAATGTCATTTTAAGTGTTGTTTCTCTTGTCTTACTTACTCATCTTGAATCCAATTCTCTTCTCTTGTTTATGTTGAATTTTTCATAGTTTATAATGTTAGTTTGCATATTTTTAAATTAGATTGTTTAATCATTTTTCTTTATCAAAGTTTCAGATTGCACTTCATAATACAATTTTCTTGTTTTGTTTATTCATCATGAATTCAATTCTCTTTACTTGTTTTTCATTCTGCTTAAGGATCGTGGAGTGTCATCCTAAGCATTGATTTTCTTATTATCTTGCTTATTCAACTTGAATCTCTGTCTCTTCTCTTACTTACTCATCCTGATAATGGATCATAACATACAATTAAAATATTAAAAGAAAATTAAACACATAATCTAATCCAAAAAATCTGAAAACCAACACATGAATATATATTGTTGGATTGTTAATTTCTCCCGCTTCATATGAAGAGTCACATGAAGAGTCTTGTATGAAGATAAAATTAGATGTTCTAAATATTCCATAAATACAGTCAAATAAACACAAACAGTTACAGCAAGAATGAATTGCAGCAATAAACATATAGTGTTTTTAACACGCATAAATATTTTTGTGAATATTCATTCAAATGAATTACATAATATCTCAATTGAAATCTTCCCTCACATATTTGCAGAGTTGAAACACAACACGAAAACATCTGTTTATAAAATTCTATCTCCTAATAACAAAACTTGTTTGCCTTGCATTTAACATGCAGAAACGCTAAATATATTGCTGACCATGCACTATACATGCAATGCATCACATACCAACTCAAAATCTATATTTATTGAATAAAAATTTATGGCAGGTGGTAAACCATGGAATTGCACCATCGACAATGAATGAAATGATGGAGGCAGCTCGTGAGTTCTTTGAGTTACCAGATGAACAGAAAATGAAGTACTTTACTTTGGACGCAATGTCAAATTTTCGCTATGCATCGAGCTTCAACTTGCAGAAGGACAAAACTCTTAGCTGGAGAGATTTCATCCGTTACAATTGTCATCCTCTGGATGACGCCATTTCTTTTTGGCCCAGCACTCCCTCCTCATTTAGGTAACTATTTATTTATCATTCGAAGATGAATTTGAGATCTAAGTATTTTGACTAAAAAAACTACATAGATGAATTCTGATAGCAATATTTCAATTTGACTTGATGTAGAAAATATTTCCTATTTATCAATTGATGAGCTTAAGGGACTTTCTAATCAATGGTTCATAAAGGACAAGGCTTGCTGAAGGTTTTTCAAATGGGGTTGCAAACAAAGTGGGTTTAATCATGGAGGAAACTCTGTAGTTAAGCACAATTGAGCTGGAGTAACACTGGGATGGATGATCTCCTCGGAAGTCCCAGTGCTTCACCTTGTAAGCATCACCTAGATGCAATGAGTGCTATGTGTTCCATTCATTCTCATGAGAGATGGGTTCTTGCGAACCACTACTCATGAAACATGGGTCAATGAGTTTGACTCAAAAACTACACACTGGAATCCTCATAGCAATATCACAATTTGACTTGCTATGGGAAATATTTCCTAGTTATCAATTTTATATTTAATTAATTATGTTAAAGTTATTTTTTGTTCTTATTAATTATACTAATTTTTTTATTGTGATCAATTAGATATTTGACTATTTTATTGTGATCAATTGGATGTTTTCTAGTCAAATTTATTGATTCATATTTCATGAATAGTAGTTCATAAGAATCTATATCTCATGAGAATGAATAATATTCTTAGCAATCATAACAACTAGGTGATAATGAATGTCAAGTGTACCATTCATTCTCATAAAAAATGGCTCTTGTGAACTGTTATCCATGAAACATGGATCAATAAATTTGATTTAAAAACTACACAATTAAATTTTGATAGCAATATAAGAATTAGACTTACTCACTTATATATCTTATGCTTGAATAGTCTAATAGTGAAGAACTTGTATTCTTGAAACGGAGATCACAAATTCAAATCCCACTATAAATAAGATACGTATGCCTTGTCACAAGAAATGTCCTTTCTTTTTGAAACGACCGTTAGAATTAGACATGCAGAACACATTGGACACTGTTGACACGGACTGAGTACTCAAAACAAAACAAAAAAAACATTACATCCTCTCTAGTTATCCTCTCCAAGTGAAATTGTTTGGTCAGTGCATGCCATTGCTAGTCTGCTCCACTTTGTCTTGTAATAAAGTTCATATTTTTTCATTATCACAGAGTTTTTTCCAATTTTTATCCATTGTGGCGAGAGCAATCACAAACTGGGTTTAAATGATTTCATGGCCGTATGGCATTTTTGATCATTTTAGCTGTAAAACAAAGAAGACTATAGAGATAAGGCCTTTAAATTGATTTTTTTTTGGGTTTTGTTACCGAATAAGGGTTTTCTATTTCATTGATGTTATTTAGTGTATGATTTCAGTCTCATATCTCTGTTAAGGGGTAAGGGTATTATTTTGTCAATGTCATCTAAAGTACTATCTCTGTCTCATCATTTATTCATTGTATCTGCGAGTCTTTGAATTTGATACATAATATAGTAAAGAAACAAACGATCAGCTTCACCAATCCCTAATTAGTCTAATCATAATAGTTACAAGCCATCATCTTTATGATATCTACATATTTGAACATTGGTAATTGATACTCAATAACAGTAATCTCAGTAATCTGATATCAATAATAGTGATCAATACATGTTTAAGTTTTTCAATATTAGTTTAATATTAAACAGTCACAAATCGTAATAAGAACAGATTACTTTCATTTTGCAGGAAAGCGAATGTAAATTTCTGTACCCAGATTCATGGGGTGGTAAGGAAGCTTTGTGGTGCGATTTCACAAAGCCTGGGGCTCCCAGAAAAGTATATTGAAGAAGCATTTACAGACTATTCGCAGACTATGGTGTGCAATTACTATCCGAAATGTCCAGAGCCTGAGTCCACTCTGGGTGTAGGGAGTCACACAGACCCAGGTTGGATAACGGCATTGATGCAGGATGACGTCACTGGTTTACAGGTTCTCCATGAAGACCGCTGGGTCACAGTCAACCCTATTCCCCATGCTCTTGTCATCAATCTGGGTGATGTACTCCAGGTAATTGGTTTTTTTTCTTTCCTTTGGTATTTCTAGAAATTTTAGCCTGTCCTGAATCGGCTCCCTTTAAACCACATATTAAGTAATATATTAAGTCTATAAAATGTCGTCAAAATTTTAAATGTTTAACACTTTGAAGTCTATAAAATGTTGTCAAAATTTTAAATGTTTAACATTTTTAGCCTAAGAGTCTGCTTAATGTATGAGATTTAAACTGACCGTTCTAAATCAGGTGAGTTTGCAAACATTTCATTCTAATCATACATCTGCATTAACTACAATAGTTCCTACAATATTTCATATGAAGAACACAGTAGTCCTAAAACAAAAACAAAAACACAATGAAAAATACGGCAGTCTTTAAAAAAAAAATAAAAAATTGTAAAAGTTAAAATCAAAGTTCACAATGACTATAACCCAGCAAGAATGTGAACCTTTTAACCATCACGCTATACCGTGAATGAGTATTTCTTTATTTTTCTTTAACATAAATGATCATTAGGGTTTTCTCTTGCTTTCTGAATGGTGTTTTTTTATGATGAAACTGGAAACAGATACTAAGTAATGGGAAATACAAGAGCACAGAGCACCGGGCGACCGTTAATGGAAGCGCAGATCGGATGTCTGTGGTGACGACGTATGGTCCATCTCTGAACACCATTATCAGACCTGCTCCTGAATTACTGCTCAATGGTTTTAAGCCTGCTTATAGAGAAATTGTTTATAGAGAATACATGGAGATGATTCTAAGCGGTTCGCTCGAAGACAAACGTTCGTTGGATTTCCATCGCTTGGAAATACAATGAAATGAAGGCTAACCGATCGATTATGAAAATATATAAACAGTATAAGATTGTTATGGAAAATTATAGCTTTGTATTCGCTGCACAAAAACTAGGAATCCAATTACAGCTATGTCATATCAAACGAAGGAGAAAGTAGTCCCTTCTGCAAAATAATAATTATTACTTTAGCTGGGATTATGCATGATAATTGTTACACTTTTAGCTAACTATTTGATTGTAAGACTATAAGTTGGAACTATGATATGCAGGATTATAAAATTGCTATTAATATAAACTTCACAATGTCATCTATGAAGGCGTGTATGTTAAGTGCATCTAGCTTGCATTTGCATGATTGACTGTTCCTGTCACATGTGTTTCGAACACATTCAAAATAAATGTGTCTTAATGCATTTTTGTGCTTTCTTTATTTAAAAAAAAATAAAACTTCCTTGCTGCTACTGCAGCTAATTTCATAAGAATATTATTTACTCAGTCGAAAGTTTGTGAATAAAGAGAGAAAATAAGAGGTGGTTTTTTCTGATGTGATTTCTTCATTGTTTTTTCTATTGGTATTAGACTTTGTTATTAGGGAGAATCTATTCTAAATGTTTTTTTTAACTATGTTGACAATTACTATTGTTTTGTCTATATTTTATAGATATCATATCTTATCTTATATAAGTTCTATTAATATTCATGTGTTATTTTTATAAATTATTTTTTATGTTTTAATTTATAATATGGATTCACACATTCTTTCTCATTATTTCTTTGTAAATTGAGGGTTCAATTTGAATTTGATGTAACAAAATAATTTTAACAACTTGATTTATGTTAATATTCTTTTGGTAAATTTGATTTAATCTTCATATATTTTCTAAAGAATTTTTACTTGATTTCAGACTTAACTATCATTCAATTGTGTTATTGGAGAGTTCATAGAACTTGAGCTTAGAGAAACTAAAATCAAGCTAGTAATAGTATTTGAACTTTCACTTGAGCTTGGCGAGAATAGAGGAACAATACTCTTTTTTATGTCCATCACTAATTGTATGTTTAGTTGAAAACCTTCTTAACCATTTTTCTTTCTTTTGAAATGGATTACGTACATATGTTGTTTTGTGAGGATTTTCTTTTGAATTGGATTACTACATATGTTGGACAACCAAATACATGCAAATGAGTCAGGAAAGACTATGACCATTCAAATATTTTTAGTGATGTTTTACACTAATTTTGTGAGGATTCAATTCAAGATACATACACTTGTTATAATTTCTTTTGCCCAATAAAAATTTAGAGAATTCTCTAACAACAACATACGTCATGCCATTTTTATAATGACATAATTATTTCATTCTACAATATCATTTTTCTTTATAGGCTACAACAAGTTGTATCCTAAGTCATTTGGAGAATTATTTTGAAGTGAATTTTTCCCTTCTATATGTTTTAATTATTTTGAGATAACTTGCATTTTTATTTTTAGCTATATCCTTAAACACTTAAGCATTTGGAGAATTTTAATTTTTACAAACGAAAATAGATCGATCGATGCACATGATGGAAAAAATAGTTAGAAGTTAAAAAATGAAGTTTCTTATCCAAAATGTATACACTTTTTGTCATTTCTTTTGCCCAATAACAATCAAAATTTGAGAAGTTCTTTGACTACACCTATTAGCGTAACTATTTTAGTTATTGTTTCTACCGCTATTGCAACTACGCTGGTAACTACACTAATGTTGGAATTTTTAATAAATTTAAATTGTCCCTGAGCCTTCTGATGTGCACACGTACCTGTTAGGAGCTTCCAGATGTGAGAAGCAGTGAGTAAATACAACCTAGACTTTGGAAAATAAAATCTCCAGTTGGCTCTTGACATTGCAGCCCAACAGACAAATTTGTGATAACGAATTTAACACTGGTAGGTGATTTTCAATTTGAATTTTTAAGTTGGAATTTGATTTGGATAGCAAGTGACAAAAGGTATAAATGTCTTTCAACTGAAGTTGTTTTTATGTGCAGGTTTTTGAACAACTGATTTTGTGGAAGAAGAAATTTGATTAGTAGTTATGTGTTAGTTTTGTTGAGCAGTAATTGCTCTAGACATTGAAAGCTCTAAGTGAGTGGCAATTTTTAAGAGCTCTAAGAAGCTCTAGATAGTTTGGGTGTAGCCCTAAATCACTACAAGTACTGTAGTCAGTTGCAGTCATAGTTTATTTTCTGAGTTTGTAGTTTATATTTGTAAAATTCATTTTCATATTTTAATAGAAAGCAAGAAAATCCATCTTGCATATCTCTAGCTCTGTGTATTGTCTCCATTTTGTTTTGTATTTCATTGTGCATTCCCAGTGATTGGAAAATCAGAGTTTGCAAGCTTTGTGTCTCTACTTTTTTGGGGGCATTTTAGTTTGTCTAAGTTGATATAAGAGCATTTGAAGTTTTCAGATTTTTGGAATTCTAAAATATTTCTTGGTATCATGGTCATTTGGCCCTAAATCCTTATGAGTTTGGGCATTTTCTTTTGGGTACATTGAAGTATTTTTTGTTGGATACAATGCTAGAGATAAAGAAAAGAGCTGCCAACAGCCATTGTCCTTTAGTGGACATAATTATGATGCTTGGGAAAAGACGATAAAGACCATAATGGATGAAAATTATTTGTGAAAGCTTGTAGGCAATGGGTTTGTGGATATAACTGATCTAATTGAATTTACTGCCCTCATAAAAAATTAGAAGACCTAGTTGAAGGAGAAAATGCAAAAGCATTGAGTTTGATAGAAGCATCCATGACAGAGGCAATATTTCTCAGAATAGAAACAACTAACTATGCCAAAGAATCTTGGGAAATCCTCCAAAAAGCTACAAAGTGACTGAGGAAGTCAGATTGGTGAAGCTTCAGATGCTTCAAAGTAATTTTGAGACTCTTCAAATGAAGGACAATGAATCTGTTTTAGAGTTTTACATAAGAGTCTCTAGTTTGATAAACTAGTTGAGGACAAATGGAGAAACAATGGAGGAGTAGAGGATTGTGGAGAAAATCATCCAAATTTTTCTCTCAAAATTTGATACAATAGTCATTACCATTGAAGATGCAAATGACCTCACCACTTCGAATGTTGAAGAGTTAATAGGTTCCCCGCAAACCCATGAGCAGGACTTAAATAGTTATAAAAATTCTTCCCAAGAACAAGCTTTCAAATCTCATACCAATGCAATAGGAAAGGGGAGAGGAAGGAATAGCTCTGGACGGAGCTGAAGAGGTGGATGTTGTGGCAACTCCAGACAAGGAAATGCTGGAGGAGAAAGCTCAAGACGAGCATGCAGCCATGAGAGAGCAAGTAGTTCTCAAAACAACTCCAAACAAGGTAAGAACAACAACAACATGAATATGAGGTATGATAAGAGCAATATGAATTTTATTATTTCCATAAATTTGGACATTATGCTAGTGAGTGTTGGAGAAAGAAAAGTAATCAATTCAGAAAAAGTCTAAAAATGTGAATGTGGCTAAAGGTAATCGGTCCAAAACCTTCATAATGTTCCATATTGGTGAAGAAATAAGCCTTGAGGCTTGGTATTTGGACAGTGGTTGTAGTAACCACATGAATGGTAATGAAGTTTATTTTCTTTCATTGATAAAAATGTTAAGTATGAAATTAATAGGGGAAATATTGGAACTTCTCTAGTTTTGGAAAAATGATTTAATATGACCGCACCAAGAAAGGTGAGAAGAAAGAGATACAAAATATTTATTTTACCCTTGGTATTAAGCACAATCTGATGAGTGTCGGGAAACTAATCCAAAATAGATACAAAGTGTTGATGGAGAAGGGACAATATCTCATTTATGACAAGGATGAGAGTAAGAAAGTAGTTGTAGCAGTTCAAATGAAAAATAACCAGATGTTTCCTTTGAGGATAGATACATGCTTCTGTATCTAGTCCGTTGCTGCACCTCCCAAGAAATAATTTACAATAGTACACCAACAATAAACCTTCAGGAGAATGATTTCAGACCACTCCAAGCTATGAAATCTAAGGTATGGACATCTTGGCTATGATGGTTTAAGTTTATTTCCCTAGAAAAGGATGGTAGATGGTTTTCCAAATATTGTAGAGTCTAGTAGCAAGTATGAGGCTTGCATTTTGGGTAAGCAACATAGGCTACCCTTTAAATAAGAGAACTCTACAAGGTAAAGAGCACCATTGGAGCTGGTCCATACTGATTTAGTTGGACCTAGATAAAAATATTCTCCACTAAAGGGAGTACTTTTTTTATGACCTTCATTAATTATTTTAGCCGTAGAACATGGGTTTAATTTTTGAAGTATAAATTTAAATATATTGATTTTTTTGCTGTTTAAATCCCAGGCTAAAAAAATAAGTGGAAAACATATCAAGTTCGTAAGGTCATATAGAGGGGGTGGTATATGTCCAATGCAATTGTTGATTTTTTTAGGAAATATTGCCTCAAAAAGGAGCTAATAGCTAGTTATACTTTATAACAAAATGAAGTGGCTAAGAGAAAGAATAAGACCATTATTGAGATGGAAAGGAGTATACTAAAATAAAAGGGAATCCTAAATGAGTGTTGGGGAGAGGCTGTAGAAATAATTGAATAATTGATAAATATAAGTCCATTAAATGAGGTTCTTGATAAGATTCACCTTGAAGCATGGGAAAAATATAGGTGGATAGTTGAACACGTAGAGTGTTCAGATGTGTAGCTTATGCTCATGTGCCAAAGGAGAAATGGAAAAAACTTGGATGAAAAGGGTATTAAGTGCATCTTCATGGGATATATTCCTAAATCAAAGGCATATAGATTGTATAACCCAGTCACAAAGAAGATTATCACAAGTAGAGATGTAGAGTTCATTGAGAATGAGTCATGAGATGGCTTGGTGGACCATCTTCAACCACTTCAAGAACTTCAAGTAGAGTGCCTATTAAAGATGAAAAAGATGAGTACATGATGATTAATAATATTATGTATCATTAGATATAGAGAGCTCTTGATAGCTCATGATGGATCCTAACAGAAATAGGTAGAACATAAAACAACCATAAATAGCCATAGAATCATCTCTTGATAACTCCTAACATCTTTGAATTGGTACATTGAGAGCTCTAGATAGCTCTTGATGCATCTTGTACAATATAGTAGTAGTATTAGTGATATTTAAAACCTCACTCTCACCTCCCTAATGCCAAGAAAGACTAAGATTCTAAGGGAAATATACCAAAATGAAAAATATGAAGAAGATTTTGATGAAAACATGAATTTTGCATTATTTTCTCATATCGAGCCAATTTATTTTGATAATTTTGTGAAAGAAGAGAAATGGTGTGAGGCCATGGATGAGGGGATAAATGCGTTAGAGAGCAATAGAACATGTCAGATAACTGATTTTCCTTCCCAACAAGCAAGTTATTGGGGTTATATGGGTTTATAAGACCAAGAGCAATGTTGCAAGAAAAATAGATAGGCATAAGGCTTGCTTAGTTGTTAAGGGGAACACATAACTATCTAGGAGAGATTATGATGAGACATATACCCCTGTTGTAAGGATGGAAACCATGTGGGAAGACACTGCAATTGTATCCCAACACAAATGGAATGTATTTCAAATGGACGTGATGTTTTCCTTCTTGAATAGAGTGCTGGAAGATGAAGTGTATGTGGAGCACCCACCTGGTTAAAAGGTTCCAGGTCAAGAAGATAAGGTGTATAATTTGAAGAAATCTCTTTGTGGGTTGAAGAAAGCTCAACAAGCATGTTACACCAAGATTGACTCATATTTGATGAGCAATGGCCATAGAAAAAGTGATGGTGAGCCCACTCTTTACATCATGGTAGTTGATGGTAAGATTTTAATTGTTGTCTTGTACATAGATGATTTATTTTTTACTAGGGATAATGATTTCCTCATTTCAGATTTCAAAGAGGCCATGGAAAGAGATTTTGTGATATCAGAATTAGGCCTCTTAAGGTATTTTATAAGCATAGAAATAAAATAAATGCGTGATGGTATATTTATCTCTCAAGGAAAATATGTAAATGAGATCTTGAAGAGATTTAGAATACATGAAAACAAGCCTACACCAACACCAACAACCATAAGTCTTAAGTTGAATAAGGAAGATTGCAACAATAATGTGAATCTAACCATGTATAAAATTTTGGTTGGAAGTCTGATGTATTTAACATCAACTAGGCTTGATACAATGCATACTGTAAATTTGATTTCCATATTTATGGAGAATCTAAAAGAGTCCCATTGGAAAGAAGGTAAGAGAATCCTGAGGTATGTGAATGGTACCAAACGATATGATATTTTGTATGCTATAGTAGATGAGTTTGAGCTGGTTGGTTATAAAAATAGTGATTGGGCAGAAAGTGAGGATGATTAGAAGAGGACATCTGGTTATGTGATTCATATGTGTATGGGATCAAGCTCATGGGAGTCTAAGAAGATACCTATTATTTCTCTATCTAAGAAAAGGTTGATTATATATCAGCAAATGTAGCAACATGTCAAGCTATTTGGCTGAGAAAAATCTTGGCATATTTGAAAGAAAAACAAGAGGATGGAACCACAATTTATGGTGACAATGTTTCATCAATAGATTTGGAGAAAAATCCCGTGTTTCATAAAAAAGAAAGAAAATTAATATCAAGTATCATTATATCAGGAATTTGGTTGATAATGGTGAAATAAAAATGGATATTTGTATGTCTGAGAAGTAGCTAGCAGACATTTTCACCAAGCCATTGAGCAAGGACAACATTGAGCACCTAAGGAGAAATCTAGGCATAGTTAATTTGGATCAGGATTGATCTTGTTTGTCAACTTAGGACAAAGAGGGAGTTTTATAATTTTAAATAAATTTGAATTGTCCCTAAGCCTTCTGACATGCACACCTATCTATTAAGAGCTTCTATATGTGAGCACTAGTGAGTAAATTCAGTCCAAACTTTGGAGAATGAAATTCCCAGTTAACTCTTGACATTGCAGCGCAATAGTCAAATTTGTGACAACAAATTTAATGATGGTAGGTGATTTTGAATTTGAATTTTCAAAGGGAATTTAATTTGGAAAGAAAGTGACAAGAGGTATGAATTTGTTTTCATTCAAGTCAATTTTTATATGCATGTTTTTTAATAATTCTGATTTTTGGGAAGAATAAATTAGTAGTAGCAACTATGTGTTAGTTTTATTGAGAAATCATTGCTCCAGCCATTGAAAAATTTGTAAGATCACTAAGAAGCTCCAAATAGTTTGGGAGTAGCTCCAGATCGCTGCAAGTATTGTACTCAATAGTTGCACTCATAGTTTATTTTATGAGTTTGTAGGTTTTTTTTTGTAAAAGTCATTTTCAAATTTTAATAGAAACCAAGAAAATAAATCTTGCATATCTCTAGCTCTGTGTATTGTTTCCATTTTGTTTTGTATCTATCCTGCATTCCCAATGATTGGAAAATCAAAGTTTCCAAGATTTATATCTATGCCTTATTATGAGGATTTTAGTTTGTCGAAGTTGGTATCAAAGCATTTGAAGTTTTTAGCTTTTAGGAATTCTAAAATCTTTCTAACAAATGCAATATAATACATTGTTTAAATATTCCTTTAAGTATTAATAATAATCAATTGTCATAGTATTCTACTATATCATTAGGTACTAGAGCTTTGCCAATTTTGTCATCTTGTAGAAGAGTTATATGTGCTTAAGTGTTGAAAGTTGTTTTGTTCTTTGATGAGACAGAGGAAGTTATAGAGATCTATTAAACCATTGAAATCTATCTGTTGGTTTGTTACGCAACATGGATCTTATCCTCCACTAGTTGAGACTTTTTCACATGTTATCAATTTCCATACACATATAAATATAATATGGTACGTGTCCAACCTCCCACACTATTTTTGATATGGATCTAGTAATTAAAGGCAGTATCCCAATAGAGTGAGCAAAGTGAATCATACCAGTGAGATTGGGATTGTGCACGAGATTAAATCTAGTTGATAACATCAATCTATCAAATATTTAAAGTATAAGAAGTGTGAAGATTTAATAAAAAACTCATTTTTAATTTGCAATAGTGTTTTATATAATTTTGTTGAAAAATATTTAGGTTTTCAAAGCCACATGTGGGCCTGTACATAGTTCTTCTTTGGAGTTCTCCAAGGGAAAAAAAATTATCATAGAGAAACACCCTGTCTGGAGGAGGCACAATACTAGTTACTTCCTATACATTGGAGATTATAATTGGATTTCAACTTCTCTATAAAGATTAAATCAAAGATTCAATTTTTGAACTCATAATCAAATTATATTTCTTGCATCTCATGAGAAATAGTGGTTAGTGAGATTTATGTTCCATATATTACTAACTTCAACATTGAGGAAATGGATAAGTTATACATATGCTTATTTTCATTGAGTTTCACAATGTTAAAGGAAGAGGATGATAAGGTTTGCACCATGAGATTAAAATCTTTGGAAATTTACTTGTGTTAAAGAAAAGATCAATCATTGAGAAATATTTATATTAAATAAATAGTTTGATCTAAGTTCCTATTGAAAACGATTGTAGTCATTATTTGTGACAAGAGTGATTTGATGAAACTTTTTTTCCATATTGAGTTGTAAATGGATACATTATTAGTAGACATTGACATTTGTTAGAATGTGAAGCTGGTGTTATTCATTTTTTGTCATTAATGGTTGGACCATTGAAGTCAACATACCCTATGAGTTTTCAGTTTTTGGTTGTATCGGCTGGTGTGTACCGATATTCTTGGTGGTATCTCTAGATGCAGTGATAGTATGTGTGTTAGTAGAAGTGTTCACTAAAATCTTTGCTTGAGATTTCTACCCTTATCCAGTTCAATGTTGGTGTCTGCAACATATGATGAATTTGTTGTTTGGGGTTGATCCTATTTGAATCGATTCTGTTATTTGGTCCTAATTATTATCAGGTAACGTGTTCATCATGACCATTGGAACTGATGACTTTGGAGAAGGTGTTACATTTTGGCTTGCGCAAGCTGATTTATATTGGTCGAGGTGGTCCACATTTCATTCCTTACCACCATAGGGATGTCTTGGTGCAACTTATTTCAAAAAAATTTCCCAACATGGTTGGTGGCATCAAAAATTATAAGAAGAGCAAAGACTTCTATTGTTTGTGTGGCTTATGCGTTGCTTGTATGCAAAGTGATTACAAATATATTTTAACAGATCTATGTATTTCTCATGTAAGTGATAGAGTTTTTGTGATCTCATTGGTATATTCAATCTCTTTTAATACTTATTAGTAGTGAGCCTCTTTGTATTGGAAGTGAGCCTCTTTGTATTTGGCAGTGAGCCTTTGTGTATTGGTAGTGATCCTATTCATATAAAAGGGCAGTTATCCCAAATTGTAGTAAGCCCAATCGATAGTGAGCCTTTTTATAAATCACCTTAATAGGTGTCACCCTAATAGGTGTTTTCATTTCATGAGAATGATCTTATTGATGGTTTTTCCCAGTTTGGGTTGTCTTTGTAAATCTTGGTGTTCTCTGTGTTTTCATGTTTAAATTTTCTATGGATCTATTTAAGCTCTTAACCAATAGATCAAAAGTTTTTATTTTTGTTTCTTAACTTTTTACTGATTGTGAAAAAGTTTCATAAATTGTATGGGAATAACTCATTCAGCCCCCCTCTCATTTATTCAACCTGTTCAACAATTAGTATCAGAGCTTGGTTACTCAGTGAAGAGGTTAACAGATTAAGGCATATATAATGGCACATAAATTGAATATTCCCATGTTTGATGGATCAGACTATAGTTCAAGGAAAGATCAAAGAATATTTTATTTTCTCTTAGTTGGTTACAAGACCTAGAAGCATGTGGAGACAATGTATGTGTTTCCTCAGAATGGACTTACCACTCAGGATGAAATCGAGGTGTATGAGGAGAACAAAAAGGAAATGTTTGTTATTAATATTACTTTATCTAAGCATGAATTGGCTAAAGTTAGTTTTTTAAAGACTTATTATGAGTTTTTGGAAAAGATGAAAGAGATCTATGAAGGAAATGATAAGTTATCTGAAAATATTACAACTAAGAGACACTATGAAAATATGTTAATGGAAGATGATGAATACATTAAGAGATATTTTTACAGAGTTGAGAATGATATGAATGAATTCCAGAACCAAGGAGGCACTATTACTGACGAGGATTTCATGAAAAAGATAGTGATGACATTATCAGACAATTATAATGATAAGATCTCAGCTATCGAGGAGGTGTGTGATGTGAAGAATTTTACTAAAGAATAAGTATTTGACACCCTTATAGAATTTGAGCTAAGGAAGTTTGGGAGAGAAAAGAGAATATCATAGATAGTTTTCAGGGCAACATAATCAGATAAGTATTTTGACGATGATGACGAAGAATAATTTGAAGCAAACTTTGCAAGAAGATTGAAGAAAGGTACCAACAAGTACAAATGTACGCTACCTCTAAATTTTTTTAGAAATTAGAGATAAAAATAAATTTATTTCACTTGATATATATGATGGTGGTCCTAGTAGATTTGGTGATGGTAAGACTTCTTACATTTTAGATAGAGGATCTATTACTTTTGATGGAAAGAATAACATTGAAAATGTCTATTATGTGTAGGGTCTATATCACAATATTTTGAGTGTTGGACAAATGTGTGAGAATGGATATGATGTTATTTTGAATAATGAAGGATGTGAGATTTGGAAAAGATATAGAGATGTGATTTTAGTTGGAAGAAGAATGGGAAGAAACATGTACCATCTTGAAGGACCTTTGGAAGGATGATGTTTGCTATCTCAGATTGATGATAGTTGGCTTTGGAACTGGAGGATGTGTCACATCAACTTTGATCATTTAGTAATAATAAGTTCGTCTCAAGCAATAAGAAACTTACCTAGATTATGAAAACCAAATAGTATGATCTATAAAGGATGTCAAGAAGGAAAGAAGAGGAGAGAATCATTCAAAGCAAAAGACTATTCATCTACTAGTTCATTGGAGTTAGTGCACATTGATATTTGTAGTCCTACCAGAACAAGGAGGTTTCAAGGTGAGATATAATTGATACTTTTCATTGATGACTATTCAAGATTAACTTGGGTTCCATTTCTTAGAGAGAAATCAGAAACATTTGAAAAGTATAAAGTATTCAAGGCTAGAGTTGAAAATGAATGTGGTAGAAGTATTAAATGATTAACATTCTAAAAACTAGGAGACTTTACTTCTAATATGTTTGAAAGTTACTATGAGAAACGTGGCATTAAGAGATTGTTTTCAACATCTAGAACACCACAACAAAATGGTGTAGTGGAAAGGATGAATCAAAAAATTCAAGAGGCAGCAAGAATAATGTTGAAGTAAGCAAGTTTACTAGAAATCTACTAGAGAGAAGAAGTACATACAGTTGTGTACACACTTAATTTTTTTTTTACCGAAAGAAATATGAAAATACATCATACGAGTTATGGCATGGAAGAGCACCTACAGTTAAGTATTTCAAAAATTTTGGAAGAAAATGTTACATTCAGAAAGATGAAGATAATCTTGGAAAATTTAACAACAAAGAAGATGAAGGTATACTTTTGGGATATTCTACCAAAAGAAAGGATTATCGGTGTTACAACAAAAGATTGAATAAAATTATGGAAAGTGCGAATGTGAAAGTTGATGAAGATTTTCAAAAGCCTTTTGAGAGACATATTGATTATGAATGTGATATAGAGGATAGAGGAAAATATAGTAAGAAAGAAGAAGTGGAGACTCGACTGACACTGACATCTACAACTAAGAAACCAAGGTATGTATAGAGAAATCATTCTAAGAATCAGATTATCGGTGATAAGAATAACGGAGTTGTTACTATAAGTATAGAAATACAAGATCATGCTTTGTTCTGTCTACTTTCCAAGATTCAACCTAAATATGTAAAAGAAGCATGTAATGATCTTAATTGGGTAAATGCAATGATGAAAGAGCTTGATCTGATTGAGAAAAATCAGACCTTGAACTTTTTCACATACCGACAGATAAGAATGTGATTCAAACTAAATGGGTGTACCAAAAATAGTTTGATGAAAATGGTAAAGTAATAAATAACAAAGCAAGGTTAGTTTGCAAGGGATACAGTCATATTGAAGGAATTAAATTTGAGGATACTTATGCTCATGTTTCTAGGATGGAGGAAATTCAAATATTCTTGGATTTTGCAGCACATAAGGATTTCAAAGTTTATCAAATGGATGTGGAGTTAGCATTTTTGAATGGAGAGCTAAAGGAAGAGGTTTACATTGAGAAACCAGAAGGTTTCAAATCGGAATAAGAACCAGAAGTAGTATGCAGATTAAAGAAGGCACTGTATGGCTTGAAGTAGGTATTGAGAGCTTGGTATAGTAGACTAGACATATATTTGATTAGATGGAAGTTTTAGAAAGGTTCTTCCAATAGCTATCTATATTAAAAGAAAGATTTAGATCAAATCCTAATTGTTGTTGTGTATGTTGATGATATTATTTTTGGAGGCAAAGATGACTTGTGAAAGAGATTTGAAGAAATAATTTGAGATGTCTATGATAGGGGAGTTGAATTTATTTCTTGGATTGAAGGTAAATCAAAGAAAAAAGGCATATTCATTTCTCAGTTCAAGTATCACAAGGAATTGTTAAAGGGTTTTGGCTTGGATAATTCTAAACCTATTTGTAGCCCAAGTGTTACCGGTTATAAGTTAACTAAGGAAGACGAGTCACCAAAAGTAGATGCAATTACAGATCAATGATTGGTGGATTTTTGTATTTGATTGCTACTAGACCAAATATTATGTATGTTGTTTGTTTGGCAGCCAAATTTTAGCAAGAATAAAAAGAATCACATGATATGGCAGTGAAAATAATTTTCAAATATTTGAAAGGGACAAAATATTTTAGTTTGTAGTATCCAAAAGGTATAGATTTCACACTAACAACTTATATCGATACAGATTGGGAAAGATGTTTGGACAATCGAAGGAGAACCTGTGATGGAGCTTACTTTCTGAGCTCCCAATTAGTTTCTTGGTCAAGCAAGAAGAAGGATTTTGTAACCTTATCAACTTTTGAATCATAATATATTGGAGCATCCTCATGGTGTAATCAGGTATTATGGATGATTTTTTTTTTAAAGATATAGGTGTTAATTTTTAAGAGCGAATTTTGATTATGTGTGATAATACTAGTGTTATAAGTATGTCTAAGAATCCAGTACAACATTGAAGAACAAATCATATATATCCATCTGGTATCATTTTATCAAAGATAAGATGTTGGATAGTGAAGTAAAACTTGAGTATGTACCCACAAAGAAGGAGATATCATATATATTCACAAAACCTTTGTGAAAGGATACTTTTGAGTATATGAGGGGGAAGCTAGGCATTCTGCCCCTTCCTAGTGTTCATGAAATACATCGGTGTGTGCATTGGTCTAGTTATTTTTAAGATTATTTCTCTCTAGATTAGTTCCTAGTGAATTCCTCTCAAGGGGTGTGTTGGTGCTCAAATCAACAGATTTTATTTCCTATGGAATTTCCAATCTAGTGATGGGAAACCCAAGTGATTTTCCTAACTAACAAGTTTCAACCAAGGGAAGGTTGAACCTTCTGCAATTCTGGCTCTCCAAAACCAAGGCCGGCAGGCCTATACCTTGACTTATCTTTAAAGTTAAAAGGATTTTTATAGAAGATAAGATACACTTCAAACTTCTCTCTCAAGTATGGAAAGGGACTTGATAGAAATAAAATTATAATTAATACAACATAAACCTACAAAACTGAGTGCTTTGTGAGATTGTCAGAATGCTTTAAATATATGTATAAATGAATGAATGCTAGAATATCTCAACAACTTAAAAAAATGAACTAAATGACTATATCCAACAATTAATTAGATGAGTGCCTATATCAACTTGGGAAATAGAGTCAATCCAATTTCAATCCTATGTACAACCTTGCAAGAAAGTATATGTTCCAATACCATCAACTATTCGAATGTTATAGATGAATAGAAATTAAGTATATTTATAGCCTTTTTAGCTCAAATGAATTTAACTCCTATGGTTGGGAGACCAATTGAACAAGAAGCTGGAAACACTGACTTTTCACAAACTTCTTGATAATCAAACAATGATATAAGACATATAAGATCTCAACAAAAGCATTGCAAGAATAGAAATTGAAATTCCTTCAATAAACGTAAGGGACTAACTAAAATGAATTGAACTTTCTTACTACAAGTGAAACAAAAAAACTTATCTTTTATTGATTTTGAAAAAAAAGTACATTTGAGTCCATGTTGCAGTTGTGATCAAATTCTAGAATAATAATAACAATTGTAATCTTTCACATGGTCTTGGAATACTTATTTGTATAAATTCCAAGGGATGCATACAAGATTCAGACTGATGTGTCTCTTGATAACTAAAACCTAATCGTAAGATCAACAACTGAACATTAGTTACAATTAAGGAGTAGTTAACATCCTTGTTAGAAATGGTTGTCAACCACAAGCATAATAACAATAGTTACTTAGCAAATCCTTTGTGATTCATCTCAGATAATTAAATAATGATTGTGCATTATGAACATCATGGTACTTTGATCACATGTTCATCTACATTCTCTGTATAAACTCTGCATGATATTATATGTCACGAACAACTTCAATATCAAAAACTAGATTCTCGACATTGTCGACTATCTTCAAACATTCTCCATACTTTTGAATATTCTACTAAGAACGTCTACATTTCTTTATCTTCCTTAGTTCCTGAAGATCATATTATCTCATCATATGATATATCTATTGTATCTTTCAACTTTGAAACCCTGTATGAGAATGTTGATGACGTATCAAATAGTATACAAAACCCTAAAAGATATAAAAAATAATTAAAATATATAAAAATGACAAAGAAAAGTCCATGTCAAAACTGTCACCCAAGCCTCTTGTCTTTTCATTGTCAGGGATACATGTCAGGATTGTGCAATCCCTTGAAGGCTAAAAGACGTTCAATTTCTAATTGAGGGAATGTGCCAACCGTCGATGCCTACAATCCATTAATAGTCGATAATATAGCTCAGACTTCTGTGGGACCTGGACACGTGTCACCATCTAAAAATTCCAGATTGATTAAAGATTGTTCATCTCCTCATTGAGGAATCATGACTATCATAGATCTATCTTCATTTGATTGCAGATCTTCCTCCTGTCTTTCTTAAGACTCGATCACCTTTTTTGCCTGTTAAAACACTGTCGTCAATCTTACCCACGTGTTGAAAGATAGGAACTTTAGTAGTTCAAAATTTAACTAATTTTATAAATGAATTGCATCCTCATCATCTTTCTTGACCAATCAAATATCACCAAATATAATCCTTGTTGTCTCATTGTCTAAGACTTTGGTGGGCCCATAAAACATTTCATTCTATCGCATTCCCTCGAAGACTAAAGTTCATGCATCTCTACTTTGAGGCATCATGCCTACCGTCGATATTCCCTAAAGATTAACTGTAGATCTTCCATCATCACTTCTTAGAGCAGTTGGGTCCGAGACATGTGGCGATCAGTCATATTTTCTTAATGGTTAAAATATTTGTAGCTTCGCTTAGTAGAAACACACTGACCGTCAGATGAAGTCTAATCCATTTGATGTTTAAATAACTTTGACCTCAGTCAAGCGAGATCTTAGTAGATGTTTGTCAGCTCATTGCAATACCTTTAAGGATAAAGATCGTTCATCTCCAATTTAAGGGATAGTGCCATTCGTTAAGCTTCACTAAAGTTTAATCTCCGGTCAAACCTGCATTAAAGTATAAATAACAAAAAACCCACAAAGATATTCACAACGGCTATAAATATGAATTTAAATATAAGACCCGATAACATTAAAGTAAAACAACAATATGAAGCAAATAAATATCATCGATACAACCATAAACTTGTATGCACCCTAAAATGGTCGCCTAGACTTTGGGCCCCATTTATTATTTTATCATTTTATCATTTTATCAAATTTCTGAATCAATGCTTTGAAACATTTTCAATTCAAATCAATTTCCTTGATCAAATTGTAATTAATTCAATTATTCAATTATTTCAATATTTCCCAAGGTTTGATCAT
>MU226853.1:2325157-2388933 GCA_018584345.1 Thuja plicata | reverse complement strand
TCTTCTAATTTATTTAGTTGAAAGAAAACCCCTCTTTTAATTAAATAAATAAAAATCCCCACTTAAAGCACTTTATTTGTTGAAAAAGGAAATGAATTAAATGAAAAAGTAAATAAAATCCCTTTTTCTTGACATCTTTCTAAGTGGTGGGTTTTTTCCTCTTAATCATAGCCTTTGATTTTTGCCTCTTAATCTCAATCGTTCACTTTCCTTTAAAAGGAGACCTCTCCTTCTCATTTTCATATTAGAGTTTTTAGTATTGTTATGTTGCAGGTTTGGAGAGCAATTTTGGAGGAGCATTTGAGCATTTGAGCTTGGATATTGCAACTTCTCTCTTCTTGTCTCATTCTTCTTGCATTCATGGCTACTCATGTAGATTAGATTTATGTTTATTTTCATGGATTAATATTACATTTGTATTTCCTTTCATAGATTTAGCCATGCATTGTTATCATTTAGATTAATTTCCTTTTATGCATTGTTATCATTTAGATTAATTTCCTTTTATGCATTGCAATCATATAGATTAGATCTGATTTTCATGCATTCGAATCTCTCGTTTCATGGTGTATTTACAATAGACACAACTAGGTCTATCTGAGGGCCTTCGTTTTACATTTTTACACATCCATGACTAGAGAGCTATGGATCGATATTTGAGGCCTCATTTTTGAGCAACCTTGAATGGAATGATTCATAGAAGTGTGACAACATTTATGCACACAAAACTTACTTCCCTGAGTTATTTCAATTTTTTAAATTAAACTGTAAATTTGGGTTCCACCAGTGGATCTTTTCGGGAATGTGTGTCCATACCTAGACATAGCAAGATCTCAATTTTCTCTAGAGAAGCAGACTAAAATAGAAGTAAAAGAAACACAAAAAAAAAATCAAAACATAACAGAACATAAAAAATGTAAAGTTTCAGAAATACTCCCTATTTCAAGAGAAACATGGCTTTAGATACTAAACATGAGTCAAGAATTCCTAAATGTGGCCTTTTGTATCTTGTAATAGATAATTGTTCTCTCCTGCATTTTCAAAGACTATATAAGGTCCCAGCCACAAAGCTTCAAATTTTCCATGCTTTCCTTTGCCGTGATCTTTGGCATTCCATTTCAACACCCAATCTCCCTTCTGCAAATTCCTTTCTTTGGCCCTTTTATCATGCAAAGCTTTCACTTGCATCTACTCTTAACATTCTGACTTTGTGCGTTTCTTCTGATTTCATCTAGTTCTGCAAGATGATCCATCTGATGACATGTAATTGATTGAATATTTGAAGATGTTAAGTTGATGATCATGCAAGACATTAAATTAGTTAAGGTATTGTATTGTCATTGACGTCAACTTGATATAATCTATATGGTCATGCCTATACTGCTAAAGAATTCAAGGAACCAATGAATCAAAGGTTATGCTATGAGTAATGCATAAAATTTAAGTATTCACAAAGTGATTGTATACACCGACAGAGTGTACACCAACGGATAGAGTAAACCAAAAGAGTAAAGTCACAATGCTACCCAATGACAAAAAGCACAACATTACTGATGAGCAAAGTCATAGTGTTACCTGACGAGAAATTAGAGTGTTGCCCGATGGATGGAAATCCAAAAGATAAGTGAAGTCACACCGATAGAATAGTCAGTTGTCACTGACAACTAACTAAAGTATTGACCAATAGAACAGAGAGTTCAGAAATGATAAAATGCTTAGTTGTCAAGAGCTAAAAATAGACTTAATTGGTAGTTATCATTGTTTTAATTGACAAGATAAAACTAGAGATAAGTAAAAGATTTAAAGCTGTTTTGTCCAGTTGGAAAGAAGATCTCTATGAGATAATACTGGATTTTTTCTTTAAATCTAAGTGGCAAGAATTGTGGAACATGCGAAGATCAAGAAATCCAAGAAATGGTGAAATCATGTTTATATTAAGAGACAAACTTATTCAATATGAATAAGGGGAGTGACAATAGAATAAATGATGAAGAGATTTTGAAGGAGAAGAAAGTCTTCATTTAGACCTGATCAACAAGCTGAGGATAAAGCTAAATTTAGCAGACATCGACGAACAGTGATACAACATCACAGAGCAGAACACTGTGGATGAAAGGTATTGAATTGATTATA
The DNA here is from genome assembly GCA_018584345.1 of Thuja plicata. NCBI lineage: Eukaryota > Viridiplantae > Streptophyta > Pinopsida > Cupressales > Cupressaceae > Thuja > Thuja plicata. The sequence continues at coordinate 2,386,800 of MU226853.1, read as the reverse complement.
TTGATCAGAGAGGTAATGCACTTACAATAGATCTGAAAATCTACAATTCAAGTTGTATGTGTGAACATATCAATTTATTGTTTCAGTTTAACCATTGAAGCATCAAGTCTATTAACAGAGTAGGACTTGAAAGTCTTTTCTAATTGAGATACATCCCAAGGAGTATCAAAAATTTTGATCATGCAAAGTAGCATTGGATATGCCCGATACCTATTGATAGGCCAAGTGAGTGTTTGATCAAGGATGGTAGCATTAGATGTCAGATACTAAGTGACAAACTATTTATCTAAATCCTCTAACAAGGTCACACCTAACAGTGTGTTTGTTACCTTTAACAGGGTTGGCTCTTCATCGAGCTCACTTTAGAAGAGTGAAAATTTGGGGTATCAGTCCTAGTGGTTTTTCCCTTAACAGGGTTTCCACGTTAAAAATCCGTGTGTCATGTGTTTATCAGTCATTGCTTTATTGTTTTTCATTTCACATAAGTAATCTGGGTTGATCAATTTACACTAGTTATTTACTGTATTTTGGTAAATAGAAAGACTGCTTATCAGTAAACATACAATAGAAGATTTTACAAAGAATTTCGACAAGTAGCAATTTGATATAAGTATTTGAAGGCATTCATCTTACAGGACTAAAGATAACTAGAGGTATAAATTTATGGTACTAAGTTTTAAGGGTTCATTATTGGAAAAAAAAGAGGCCACTGATTCACCCCCCCCTCTTAGTTATTACTAACAATTGGTATCAGAGCTTGTGTGCTTAGAAGTGGAGTTTAACAGGTCAAGCAAAAGATCACAAGATAAACAAACGAGATGTGCCCAAGTTGAATAAAGACAACTTTGCATCATGGAAAAGTAGAATAAGTCTCCACCTATCAGGTATTGGAAATGATATTGTTCAATACTTAGATACTGAATATGTGTTTCCCACAGGACCTCATACTCTTGAGCAATTAAGAGTCAAGCATGAACATAACTGTATGATGATAGAACTTACAACATCACTCTCCGATGTTGAGTTTGAAGATGTCAAAACCTGCACCTCTGCAAAGAAAATATGGGATAAGTTACAATTGATACATGGAGGAGATGCCAATGTACTAAGAGCAAAGGCTGAAAGCCTAAGAGAGAGGTTTGATGATCTCAGTATGAAAGAAGGTGAAAATATCACGCAGTAAAGTACAAGAATCAAAGAGGTAGTCAATGCTATCTGAGGAGTTGGAGGTGTACTAGAAGAAGATACAGTGGTAAGTAAAATTCTAAGAACCTTACTGCCTACTTATGCTATTAGAGTATTTTTCATACAAGAAATGAGAGCAGTAGAAAATAACAATGTTACTCTAGATAGTTTGATTGGAAGACTGATTTCATTTGAGATGAATAACTTTGATAATAGTGTCTTACCAAACATAGAGTCTACATTCAAATCTTCTTTCATAATAAGTAAATCAAGTCATAAACACACTATGAGAAAATATAGTGATAGTGAAAGTGAAGAAGAAGATCTTGATGAAATTGAAGCACTTATGGCTAGAAAAATGAAGAGAGGCAAAGGTAAATACAAAGGTAAATTACCACTTATTTTTTTTAATTGTATAGAGATTGGACACTTTGCTGCAAGATTTCCTAACATAAGAAAAGATGACGAAAGTAATGACAGATCATTTGAAACTAATTTTGACAAAGGTGATTTCAGAAGAAACCGACAATAAGAAAGAAGAGATACCCGAGACTACAAGGACAAAGGAAAGAAGGCCAGTTACCTAGATACATGAAAAAATGATGACACTGACACCAAATCAGAAGAAGACATCGAGATGGTAATTGTGGCCATGAAGGATGAATTAGATGAAGATGAAGAAAGGTATGTAGAAACTACACTCATATCTAAAGTTAGTAAAAATGATGTCTGGATCATAGATAGTGGCTGCACTCACCACATGACCAGTGATAAAGAAAAGTTTAATACTTTTTGAGTATTATAATGGTGGTTCAGTAAGAATGGGTAATGACACACCTTGTCCAGTTGAAGGTAAAGGAACCATAATGTTGAATAACATGATTAAATGTGAAAATGCTTACTAGGTTAGAGGACTAAATTGTAATTTGTTAAGTGTTTCTCAATTGAACAATTTAGGTCATAGAGTAGCATTTGAAAATAAGAAGGCAATGATCTTCAATGAATTAGGAAGGTTGATTGGTACCGGTGAGTAGACAAAAGGTAACTTATTCTATCTGAATGATACTGACACCACTTGTTTGATGGCTAGAAACAAAGACATATGGTTGTGGCACAAAATATTGTGTCATGTGAACTTTGACAACATGATAAAGATAAGAAAAAAGAGAAATGTCAGAAGGCTTATCGACGATGACTAAGCCAGACAATATCATGTGCAAAAATGGTCAAAAATGTAAGATGACAAAGTCTAGTTTCAAGAGAAAAAACCATACATTTGATGCAATTCTAGAACTAGTCCATACTGATCGATGTGGACCCATGAGGACAAAGAGCTACTATGGAGATAGGTATTTTATTCTCTTTGTTGATGATTTTTCTAGAATGATGACAGTCATGTTTCTAAAAGATAAATAAAAAGCATTTAAGATGTTTAAATGGTACAAAGCAATGGTAGAAAAACAAAGTGGTAAGGAATTGAAATGCTTAAGATTAGATAGAGGAGGGGAATTTATTTCAAATAAATTCACCGACTTCTCCAATGAGCATGGAATCAAAAGATAGGTCTTTGCACCGAGAACACCATAGAAAAATGGAATTGCTGAAAGAAGGAACATATCCCTTGTTGATTGTGCAAGGACATTGATGATAGAGAAAGGCATCACCCAAATCTTCTAGAGGGAAGCTGTCAGTACTACTGTTTACACATTAAACATAGTACAATTGAAGAAAGACACCAAGAAGACACCCTATGAGCTTTGGTATGGTCACACACCCAATGTAAGTTACTTCAACATCTTTGGTAGTCAATGTTATATCTTAAAAGATGATAGAAATGGAAAGCTTGACTGCAAAAGTGATGAAGGTATCTTTCTAGGGTATTCCACCAAGAGAAAGGCTTATAAATGTCTAAATAAAGCCTCTACAAAGTTGTTGAAAGTGAAAATGTAAAGATAGATGAATTTGAAGAAAAGAATAAAAAGGAAAGCATAAAAGAACCAGAGGAATACAATAGGTTTGTTTACATTGAAGAACCTGACACTCTGCCTGACCAATAATTTATAGCTCCCAAGAAATAGAACACTGCACTTGAGCATCATGTTGCAAATACCAAAAATTAAGATATTGCTCAAGATGATGTACCAAGGATGAAGATCAGAATGAAGGAAAAAATGATGATCAAGATGATAGAGAAAGGATTGAACATACACTTTATAGATATGTCATAAGGAACCATCCACAAAACCAGATCATAGTAGACAAGAAGGCTGGTATGAGAACCAGAAGTAAGTCTCTAAACAAAAGATGTCTAATTTGTGATTTTGAGCCAAAATCTGTTAATGTTGCACTTGATAATGAATAATGGATTAGTGATATGAATGAAGAAATTGAGCAGATTGAGAAAAAAAAGACATGGAAACTTGTACCGAGACCAAATGACAAGAATGCCATCGATACAAAATGGATATCCAGGAATAAGCTGAATGAGAATGGAGAAGTCACCAAAAACAAAGCAAGACTAGTATGGAAGGGGTATGCAGAAGAGGAAGGGATTGAATATGGAGATACCTTTGCACCCATTTCTACGATAGGAGTGAGAATATTAATTTCTTATGCTTCATATAAAGGATTCAAGGTATACCAGATGGATGTCAAGTCTGCATTCCTAAATGGAATACTTGAGGAAGAAATATACATTAAGCAACCAGAAGGGTTTCTTGATCCAGACAAGAGGAACATGGTATGTAGACTACACAAGGCCTTGTATGGATTAAAACAAGCACCAAGAGCCTGGTATGAAAGAATTCATTCATATATCATAAGTATTATATTTTTAAGCACTAGTGAAAACAATAATCTTTATTTGAAGGAAGATACTGATGCTAACATTTTGATTTCTGAAATATTTGTTGATGACATCATATTTGGAGGCAATGATATGCTATGCAAATCATTTGCAAATGAAATGAGAAAAGAATTTGAGATGTCTGTGTTTGGAGAGATCAAGTTCTTTCTTGGTCTATAGATCATGCAACAAGATGAAGGCATTTTCATTACACAATCTAAATACATCGAGAAGTGCTGAAAATATTCAGGATGGAAGAATCCAAGCCAGTTGGAACACCGATGGAAACTGGATGTAAGATGAAAAAAGAGGAAAAGTCAACAAAGGTAAATCTGACTTTGTACAGATCAATGATTGGAAAAATCATGTATGTTGTACATACTAGACCAGATATTGCACATGTAGTAGGAATAGTTGCAAGATTTTATGCTAATCATAGGGAATCACATATGACTGCTGTGAAAAGAATCCTAAGATATCTGAAGAATATCGAGGAATATGGCATATGGTATAGAAGAGAAGGCAAATTTGAACTTAAGGTCTTTACCGATGCTGATTGAGCTGAAAAAATTTATGACTGAAAGAGCACAACTGAAGGAGCATTCTTTATGGGTGACAAACTTGTCACATGGATCAAATAGAAGCAAGGATGCATCTCTAAGTCTACTGCAGAAGTAGAGTATGTTGTTGCTGCTACAAACTACTCAAATATTGCATGGATCAAACATTTACAGGAAGGTATGCATATGAAAATTCTTGAACCAGTAATTATCTATTGTGATAATACCAGTGCAATAAAAATTTCCAAGAATCTAGTCATGCATGCTAAAACAAAGCATATTGCCATCAAGTATCATTATTTGAGAGAACAAGTTCAAGAAAAGGAGGTGATACTTGAGTATGTGCAATCAAAGAAATAATTAGCTGATATCTTCACCAAACCATTGCCCAAGGATGCATTTGAGTACTTGAGGAAAAGACTAGGGCTCAGACCCTTGTCTACTGGTTAGTAAGATGACTAGAAGGATGCATCAGCCTACATATTATCAGAATATCATTCATGTTTATGAAAAAAAAGAGATGGAATTCAAAGATACATATATACACAGCAAGGTATTTATCTACACCGAGCACTAGAGTTTTTATATTGTTGATGGATTGGGAAATTCAAGGAATATATTATGCAAAGTGATGAAACATGATAAATAAAGGAGAAGTATTTTTGTTTGGAATTGTTGTCAAAGGGAGAGAAATATCTCATTATCATACAGATACAAGGAGAGATAATCAATATTCTATGGGAGATAAATTGATTACACAATTTCACATGAAATATCCATCTAAGGGAGAGAAGCAACAAAGGGAGAGAGTTTAGACAAAGAGAAAGAATGTTGTCAAAGGAAAAAGAGATTATCAAGTAGAGGAATAGTCAAGGCATAGCACATATCAAAACAAAGAAATCAGATGATACATCTATCTAGAGAAGGGATTAAAGATTCAAGACAACCACTCTGTATGAAACAAATCTAAGCTATTTAAGCTTACTGAAAGCCAGACATTTGTAATAGTTACATTAGGATAGCTTGATGAAACTGTATATTTCATACTGTATTAGTGATAGTATAGTATGATAATGTAGTATGTTTCCATAAATGCCAAAGGGAGAGATTGATGACATGTAACTGATTGAATGTTTGAAGATGTTAAGTTGATGATCATGCAAGACATTAAATTAGTTAATGTATTGTATTGTCATTGACATCAACTTGATATAATCTATATGGTCATGCATATACTGCTAAATACTTCAAGGAACCAATGAATCAAAGGCTATGCTATCAGTAATGCATAAAAGTTAAGTATTCACAAAGTGACTATATACATCGATAGAGTGTACACCGACGTACAGAGTAAACCAAAAGAGTAAAGTCATAGTTTTACTCGATGAGAAAAAGCACAACATTACCGATGAGAAAAGTCACAGTGTTACCCGAAGAGAAAAAGCACAGTGTAACCCGATAGACAGAATTACAGTGTTGCCCGAAGGACGGAGATCTTGAAGACAACTAAAGTCACGCCAACGGAACTGTCAATTATCACTGACAACTAACTAAAGTATTGACCGACAGAACAGAGAGTTCAGAAATGACAAAATGCTTAGCTGTCAAGAGCTAAAAATAGACTTAATTGGTAGTTATCATTGTTTTAAGTGATAGGATAAATCTAGAGATAAGTAAAGGATTTAAAGCTGATTTGTCCAATTGGCAAGAAGATCTCTACAAGATAAAACTAGAGTTTTTCTTTAAATCTAAGTGGAAAGAGTTGTGGAACACGCCAAGGTCAAGAAAGCCAAGAAATGGTGAAATCATGTCTATATTAAGAGACAAGCTTATTCAATATGAATAAGGGGAGTGAAAAGAGAATAGATGCTAAAGAGATTCTAAAGGAGAAGAAATTCTTCATTCAAAAATGATAAAAAAGATGAGGAAAGAGCTAAGTTCTACAGACACCGACAAATAGTGATACAACATCACAGAGAAGAACAGTGTGGAGCAAAGGTATTGAATTGATTATATTGATCAGAGAGGTAATGCACTTACAATAGATCTAAAAATCTGCAATTCATGTTGTATGTGTGAATAGATCAGTTTACTATTTCAGTTTAACCATTGAAGCATCAAGTCCCTTAACAAAGTAGGACTTTAAAGTCTTCTATAATTGAGATACATCCCAAGGAGTATCAAAAAGTTTGATCATACAAAGTAGCATTGGATATGCCCGATACCTATTGACAGGCCAAGTGAGTGTTTGATAAAGGATGGTGGCATTAGATACCAGATACTAAGTGACAAAATATTTATCTAAATCCTCTAACAAGGTCACACCTAACAGTGTGTTTGTAACCTTTAACAGGGTTGGCTGTTCACCAATATCATTCGAGAAGAGCAAAAATTTGGGGTACCGGTCCCAGTGGTTTTTCCCTTAATAGGGTTTCCACGTTAAAAATCCATGTGTCTTGTGTTTATAAGTCATTGCTTTATTGTTTTTGATTTCACATAAGTAATCTAGGTTGATCGGTATACACTAGTTATTTACTGTATTTCGGTAAATAGAAATACTGCTTATCGGTAAACATACAGTAGAAGTTTTTACAAAGCATTCCGACAAGTAGCAATTTGATATTAGTATTTGAAGGCATTCATCTTAGAGGAATAAAGATAAATAGAGGTATAAATTTGTGGTACTAAGTTTTAAGGGTTCATTGTTGGAAAAATTTGAGGCCACTAATTCACCCCCCCCTCTTAGTTATTACTAAAACCATCCTATTCTCCATGAAGTCTATGTCTTCTAACTATTTTTCCTTGAAAAAATTATAAATAGGGAGTAGATTTTTTAAAGGTAATCTAACATGTCTCCCATAGACCAATTCATAAGGAGTAAACCCTGTAGAATTCTTGACTATTATTCTATCTACCCAAAGTGCTAGAGGTAATTTGGAGTCTCATGCCCTCTTGTTATGGCTTAACATTATCTTAATGATCTTCATTATATTTTTGTTACTTTACTTTTCCTAACCATTTCCTTGTTGATGGTAAGGGGAAGATTATGAAAAATTAATACCATAAGTATTACAAAAATTAGAGAAATATTTGGATCTAAAACACATGCCATTATCACAAACAATCTTGCAAGGAACACCAAATCTTGTTAATATATTCTCTGTTAATAATTTTATCACTACCTTACTTGTAGCTTGTCTAGCGGGTATGGCCTCAACCCAATTAGTAAAGTAATATGTTGCAACTAGAATCCATTTGTGTTGTCCAATAGAGACATCAACAATTTCACCAATTAAATCTATCCCCCACATTTGAAATGGCTCTTTAGTGGACAAATTTTTAAGGGGTAATGCACCATCATATTTTAATTTTCTTGAAAATTTTTGACAAGCCTCACACTTTCTAACATATCTATAACTATCTTTAACAACATGTGGCTAATAATACCCAGTATGCAATATCTTATGGGCGGTAGTTCTTGCTGAGAGTGGGCACCACATGCTCCATCATGTAACTCTTTCAACATCGAATCCAATTGGTACACATATAGAGAAAAAAAAAGAACACCTTATATGTTTGTCCAATATAAGTCACCTTGTATCAAAAAATATCTAGATGCTTGTAATTTTATTATTATTTAAACCTTCTTGACATCTCATGTGCTTTAAGAAATATAATATATCAGTATACCAAGGGTAATTTTCAATACTCACTATTGATTTATCAAAGCTCACCTCATTTACTTGAACTACCTCAAGAATTGATTTAGCCATAAGTTTAGCAAGATCTTGTCCTCTAAAAAAATTTGTTATTTGGATCTCCATGTCCAATTGCTAGATGTAAATCGCCCATCTGCATCTCCTACCTATAACCTCTGACTGCTTTAATATGTCCTTAATTTCTGCATTTGGCACATAGGCTATCACCTTTGCTCCTACCAAGTATGGCATACAATATTTCACTTCTTTGACAAGGGCATAAGCTTGCTTCTCATTTATGTCATAATTAAATTCTTCTGCTTGAAGAGTTTTACTTAATAATGTTATTGGCTTTGCTCATGGCCCTCATCATTTTTGTGTAACATAAAAACAACAATAATATGATAAGAGGTAAAAGAGAATAACTAAAAAGGTTTGGAGAAGTTAGTTGTCTTAAGGACTGGAGCTTCCTTGATTTCTTTCTTGATGTTAGAAAATTCCTCTTGGGCCTCATTCACCCATTTTATCTCTGCACCTCTCTTGAGCATTTTAGCAATAGGTTTAATTATTTATGAAAAATTTGTGACAAATCTTCTTACAAAATTTATTTTTCCAAAAAAGGACTGAATTCCTTTAACATTCTTAGGGATCTGGATTTTATCTATAGCTGCAATCCTTTCAGGGTCTATTCTTACACCATCCTTTGATACAATGTGCCCAAGTAACTTCTCTTATGTTACTCTGAAGTGACATTTCTTTGGGTTTAGAGATATTCCATATTCCAAAGATCTTTTAAAAATTTGCTCCAAATGATTACAATGCTCTTCTACCCTTTTTTGAATATCCAGTCAGATCATCTTGATATACAACCATGATGAGATCAATCAGGCCATCGAAATCCAAATCCATTTCTCTTTGGAATGTTTCTCATGAATTAGTTAACCCAAAAGGCATCCTTGCATAAACATAGGTTCCCCAAGGAGTGGTGAAAGTTGTATTATATTGTTTCCTGACTCTCCTACCTTCACTTGGTTGTATCCTAAAAATCCATCCATCATAGATAATAATTCATTTCTAGTAACCTTCTGCAATAGAGCCTCCATATTAGGTAATGCATAGTTATCTTTTAAAGATGATATATTTAAATTTCTAAAATCAATGCATAATCTTATATCTCCATTCTTCTTTCTAATAGGGACTAAGTTTGATACCCACATAGAATGACTTATAGGCACTATTATTCTCGCATCCCTTAATTTGACAAGCTCTTCCCTCATTTGAGGGGATAGAATTGGGTTTATAGGATGTTTTCTTTGTCTAAAAGGCTTTGCATCTGGCTTTAAAGGGATTTCATAGTGAAATAAATCTTGATGGTAAGCTTTAAGCTCATCATATGACCATGCAAAAATGTGCCTATATTTTCTTAACAAGGTTATCAAATTAGCTTTGATCTTAGGAGTGAGTTTCTTTCCTATGTATAATTCCTTAGGGGTATTTTCATTTCCCAAGTTGTTCTTTTCAAATTATTCACACTTTTCACTTGTCTTACCCATCTTAAGACTTTCTTGCTCATCAAAAAAGCCTTCAAGTACCACCATGCCTTTGGGAATTTTATTTGTCTTCAGTTGCACCACTTCCTTTCCAAAAAAAGTCTCTTTTCCATCCTGATTTTATACATAGCCATTCCAATATATGTTTTGATCCTCATATCTCTCTTCATTCACTGGGAATTTGAGAAGATCTCTGTCAACTTCAAACACTTGCCAATTTTGCACATTGTCAGGAATTGATGGTCTATTTTTCATCTCAATCTGCACAAACTCATCAAAAGGAATATCAACCTACCTGATGGATAAATTAGCCAATAGGTCTGCAAGGAAATTCTTAGATCTTTCTATCCATTTGATTGAAAATGCATCAAAAAATCCAATTAATCCCAAAATAAATTCCTATATTGTTTTAATCTAGGATTTTTGGTAGTGAATTTATTTCTGAATTGAGAAACAATTAAATGAGAGTCACCATAAACTTAAAGAATTTTAATTCCATAAGATTTTGCAATTTTTACACCAAGGAATACTCTGAAATATTATTTGTACATTCAAAATTTGGAAAGAAAGATAACTTTAAAACCTTACCACATGGAGATATAAAAGTGATCTCAGCACCATTACCTTCCTTATCACATGTTCCATCAAAAGTTATTTTCCAAATCTCTTCTTGATTCTTCTGCAAATGTACTCCAATGGGGATACTAATATCTAGTGTTGATTTAGTGATACTCACCTAGAAATTATCCATGTCTGAATGGCAGAAGTTTATTGTCTCCATCAAAATGTCTTCATCAATACTATATGGAGATCTTGTCTCCCTATTGATTCTTACTTCCCTGTCATCCACTAGAATAGTAGCATAAGACAAATCTAATTGGATATGACTGCCTACTAAATTAGAACATTTTCTAGATAAAAGAATTCTATAATTAGCAGACACTTCTACAATAGTAATATCAGTTTTGTATGACATTTCAGGACAATTAGGAAATTTAAATTCCACTTCTTTCATAATACCAACAATAGGTATAGATCTATTTTCCATAGCATAACATCTTCCATAAGTCATTTCAACCTATATTCCAAGCTCCTTCATAACTTATGAGGGCATGATGTTAATTGTTGCTTTTGAATATATCATACAATTCTTAAGAAGTTTATTGTTAATCATCAAAGTGAGATAAAAAAAAAAGGATCAACTTGTGTTCCATTTTGAGCAATAGTAATTCCTAAATAAACCACTAGTGGTTCTTCATTTATAGGTCTCTGATTAGATTCCTCTTTAAAAACATTACTTACATTAGACAACACTTTCATAGTTTCATCTTTGTATTTAGATATTTTCATCATTTAAAATAAAGGAATGAAATTTTCACCTGAGACAAAGCATTATATATAAAATAACTACTATTGGGAATAGACTTACTAACGATTGGTTTCTCTTTTGGCTTTGTTAGTTTAGGAGCTTGATGATGATCTACCTATTGACTTAGCTTTGTAGTATCATCTTTGATCTTCAGTGTATCTGATTGGAAAACCCTTTTCTTTGGTTCCTTGACAAGTATTCCAGAAGGTTTTACTTGATCAACATTTATTGTTCTATTCGTCAATTTGTAATTATTCCTTGCTTCCTCAAGTGCTGCAACAATATATGCTTCTTTCTCCTTATTTGTTAGCTTCCTAATGACTGGAAACTCTCCTTGTTACCTATCACACTAATATATCCTATTCAAATAATCATGGTACACATAATCCTCATCAGAAGAGCTATAACCATCTCTTCCCCACATAGGTTCAGATGAGACATTATTCACTATGGGTTGTTGATCATCACTCTGATCTTCATCCTCTTGCAATATCTAGGCCAAACCATAATTATCAGAAGTATGTGCTAATGTTCAAGCTTCACACCAAGAATATCTCTCCACCAAATTGTTGTTTCTTTTCAATGGATCAGGTGTTTCTTTAGCATAATTTTTCTTTTCAGGTCTACCATCTTTCCAACTAGTATTGTAAGGCATATCTTGCAATCTAAATCAGTCATTTTTAGGGAATGATGGCCTATCACTCCTACCTTTCTTTGCATTTATATTTTTTAGCATATCCATATTTTATTTGATATCATCCTTTTTAGGGGCCTTTGGATTGGATAATTTAGTATCATCCCTTTTATCTATCCTTCCAACAACTTTTCTATTATTTTCAATATTAGTAGCAACTTTGAAAGCTTGCTGCAAAGTTGCAGGTATTTGCTTTCTAATCTCATAATGTGTTTTACCATCAAATGCACTCAGATAGAAATAAATAAAAAAATAATCAACATGTCTTATATCTCTTGGTATTTTGTTCAAGACTTTATTAAACCTTTTATTGAATTCTACAACTGATTCATTGAAATTCTTTTTGATGCTAGTTAATTCATGAGATGCAAAAGATGTATCATTATGATAACCAAAGTGCTCTACAAATTGATTTACAAAATCAAACCATCTTGAGATGGAACCATCACACAACCCCCTACACCATTCAACAAGATCTTCAGTTAATGAATGGAAATACAACTTCATTAAAACATCCTCATGCTTTCCCTCTAATTCTTCAATGATGTTTTTAAAATTTATGGTATGTTTTGCAGCAGATTCCACTCCATTCCTTGAAATTTTGGAACGAAATTTCTTAATTCATTTGATATGGTGCTTTGGTATCCAACTATCCCACTAAAATCAAGGTGCCTACATATTTCCATCACCTTCGGAGCTCTTCTTCTCTAGCCCACATTATGCCAATTCCCATTCTGACTTCTGGGTTTTGGTGATTTGCGCCTTGATGATTTTGACCATTACTATAATTATTTCCCATGTTTTTTTGCCTTGTATTACCTCGGTCATAATTTCTCCATTATTTGGTTGTCCCTAATGACCACCCCTTCCATTTCCATTAATGTTCTTCTCATACCTTCCTCTATTGTCTGGTTCAAACAATGGGTTTGTATGATCACTATTGAAAATCTACTCCCCATTTTTTCTATGAGGGGGATTGTATTTTGGTACTCCATCCCTTTTTGGCATCACATTTTCTCTTGTTCTTTCTTCATCATTAGGCACTGAAATTAAATCACATCTTTTTATTTCTAACATTTCTAAGGCCTCACTAGGTAGCCTTCTCAAATATTTAACCACTTTTGGATATTTTTTTCCATACCTAGTCAACTTACTGAATGTAGCATATAAAAATTGATCTTCATCATCATACTCTTCTATCTCTTCTTCTATTTCCTATATTGGATTGTGATCTTCAGTATCTTCAAAGCCAAAGGGATTTATATCTTCCTCAAAATTACTTGGATTGGAAAATTGGTTTTCTTCACTAAAACCAATGTTCTCCCTATCAGGAAACTTCTTATATCCAATATATGACATATCTAGAACTTGTTTCTGTCCTCTCCTTAGAATTTTGTGTAAATCTAATTCAATATGATCTTGATGCAAGGATATTCTACCCCACTTGAATACTTAGTATAGAAAAAAATATTTTACCAAGATATAACTGCATCAAAATTGTAGATTCGTTGCCTTCTTTCTAGAAGAAAAATACTTACTATCTTTTGAGTCCTTTCTCCTAGTAGAGTCTATCTTTACCATAAATTTCTAAACTGTTCTTATGATCAACTCCCTGGTAGATTCACCAATTTGTTGGTGCTCAAATCAATAGATTGGATTTCCTATGGACTTTCCAATCCAATGTTGGGAAACCCAAGTGATTTTTCCAACTAACAAGTTTCAACCAAGGAAAGGTTGAACCTTTTGCAATTCTGGCTCTACAAAAATAAGGCTAGTAGGCCTATACCTTGACTTATCCTTCAAGTTACAAGGGTTTTTATAGAAAATAAGATACACTTAAAACTTCTCTCTCTCTCAAGTATGGAAAGGCACTTGAAAGAAATCAAATTGTAATCAATACAACATAAAACTCCAAAACTAAGTGCTTTGTGAGATTGTAAGAATTCTTTGAATATATGTATAAATGAATGAATGCTAGAATATTTCAACAACTTAAAAAAATGAACTAAATAACTACATCCAAAAATTAATTAGATCAGTGCCTATATCAACTTGGGCAATAGAGTCAATCCAATTTCAATCATATGTACAACCTTGCAAGACAGTATATGTTCCAGTACCATCAACTATTTGAATGTTATAGATGCAGAGATATTAAGTCTATTTATATCCTTTTTAGTTGAAATTAATTTAACTCCTATGGTTGGGAGACCAGTTGAACATGAAGCTAGAAACAATGACTTTTCACAAACTCAATGATAATCAAACAATGATATAATACATAAGATCTCAACACAAGAATTGCAAGAATAGAAATTAACATTCCTTCAGTAATTGCAAAGGATTAACTTAAATGAATTGAACTTTCTTACCACAAGTGAAACAGAAAACACTTATATTTTATTGATTTTGAAAAAATAGTACAGTTGAGTCCATGTTGTAGTTATGATCAAATTCAGGAACAATAATAAGGATTGTAATCTTTCACATGGTCTTGGAATCCCTATTTGTATAAAGTCCAAGGGATGCATACAAGCTTTAGACCGATGTGTCTCTTGATAACTAAAACCTAATCTTAAGATCAAAAAGTGAACATTAGTTATAATTAAGGAGTAATTAACATCCTTGTTGGAAATGGTTGTCGACCATAAAGATAACAACAATAGTTACTTAGGAAATCCTTTGTGATTCATCCTAGATAATTAAATAATGAGTTTTCATTATGAACATCATGGTACTTCGACCATATTTTTGAATCTATATGCTCTGTATAAACTCTATATGATATTAGATGTCACGAATAACTTTAGTATCAAAAACTAGATCGTTGACATTGTCAAATATATTCAAACATTCTCCATCCTCGTGAATTTTATAAGAATGTCTCCACGTATTTATCTTCCTTAGTTTCTAAAGATCATATTATTTCATTATCAGATATATCCATGGTATCTGCCACCTTTGAAATGTTGCATGAGAACATCGATGATGTATCAAATAGTACACAAAACCCTAGAAGATAATAAAAATAACTAAAATATATAAATATAACAAAGAAAAGTCCACGTCAACGCTGCCACCCAAGCCTCTTGTCCTTTTGATTGCTGGGGACACATGTCAAGATCATACAATCCCTTGAAAGCTAAAAGACATTCAATTTTTGATTGACAGAATGCGCCAATCATCAATTCTTACCATCGTTTAACAGTTAATTACATAGCTCACCATCTCACCCTTGCCAGTCATAGTCATGAGGGATCTGAGCGAATGAACCAGAAACCCTAGAGCAAGATCAAGAATGAGTGTAGGGAGTGACTCATAGAGGAAGGAGGGATTCTTATCCCGAGTTAGCCCTTAGCCCTGGAAAGACACAATGAGTAAAGATCATTCATTTCCGCTTTGAGGCATCATGCATGTCATAGATCTATCTTCATTTTACCATAGATCTTCTTCCTTCCTTTCTTAAGAATCAGTCATGTGTTTTCCTGGTGAAAACACTACTGTCGATCTTACCCACGTAGTGAAAGATAGGAAATTTAGTATCTCAAACTTTATCTTGTTTTATAAATTACTTGCATCATCATCATCTTTCTCAACCAATCAGATATCGCCAAATATTATCCTTGTTGTCCCATTTTATTAGACATTGGTGGGCCCATGACACATTTCACTCTTTTGCGGTCCCTTGAAGACTAAAGGTCATGCATCTCTTCTTTGAGGAATCACACCTACCATTGATCTTTTCCAAAGGTTAATCGTATATCTTCCATCCTCACTACTCAGAGAAGGTGGGTCTCGAACACATGGCGATTAGTCACATTCCATTAATGTTTAAAATATTTACAACTTCACTTAGCAGAAACACGTTGATCGTCAGATGAAGTATGATCGGTTCAATGTTTAAATAACTTTTACCTCAGTCAAGCAAGATCTTAGCGGACACCTATCATCTCGTCACAATGCCTTGAAGGATAAATATCCCTCATCTCCAGTTTAAAGGACAACGCCAACCATTGATATTCGTTAAAGTTTAATTGCCAGTTGAACCTGCATTAAAGTATAAATAACAAAAAACCAGCGAAGATATCCAGAATGGCTATAAATATGAATTTGAATATAAGACTCAATAACATTAAAGTAGAAAAAACAATATGAAGAAAATAAATCTCATCAATATAGGCATAAAAATACTTCCTTGAGTTATTTCAAATGTGTAAATTGACCTATAAATTTGGGTTCCACTAGGGTGAAGAGTAATTTTTTAAGGGGGAGTTTGGCCCTTTTTCATTTTTTTCAAAGGGGGAGAAAGTTATACAATTTTTAGAATAATGAAATTTGATGCAGACATCATTTTTGTATTGTTTTCTTTGTTATTAATGAATGTTTCCATCAATGACAAAGGGGAAGATTGTTAGAATATGACGTTGGTGCATTCACATTATTATCATTGATTTCAACATACCCTATGCATTTTCATATTTTGGTTTTATCAGTTGGTGTGTACCAATAGTCTTGGTGTTACCGATAGTTGTATCTATTTATATACCTTTTCGCGTTGTTATGTGCAACATATGATGGATTGGTTTTTTGGGTTTGATCCTACTTAAAGCATGTTTGTGTTAAGGTCCTAGATTTTATGATTGGATAGGGGGTAACGATAACACCCCACAACACAAGGAGGAATAATACTAAGATTTCACCACCCAAGGAGGCCCGACTAACACAAAAAGAAGTGCTAATGCGTAACCTTCACAAAGGGGCAATTTTCTTGGATTAACTTCTTCCTTTCCCTACAAGTGGGGATTAAAACTAGTATGAAAAGGAAATATATGAAAATAAAGTGATGAAAACAAGAAATGGATTTAACTTATCTTGAAAATAAAAACCTGAATACCTTTTGGAAGACTGTGTCAAAATCTAGAATAATTCTGGGTTTTGGGAGTAGAACACTAAGATCTGCAAAATTCTGAAACCTAGGATCCTTAGGAATATTATGACCTAGAGGGGCTATGATGACCTGGAGGGGGATAGTGACATGCAAAAAAACCACCCTGACTAGGTTGAAGTCGGCATCCACCTGATCTGCAAGATTTCCTAGAATCTAGATCTGTGACAGTAACCTATTTCTGATGGCTCTGAATCTTAATTTGTAAGTCTATATACCTGAATTTGCAAAAGGGAAAAATGATATTTTTTGTTGGAGAGGGGCTTGCCTCAGTCAAGCCCCGATTTAGGAATTAACCTTAACCTTAAACTTGAGACAATAAAAGAGAATGCTAACAAGTAGTAGAAGTAGATCTAATTATGAAGCATATCATATCAATAACTATGCATTTGTATTTCAAATTAAATCAATTATGTTTATGCAATAGCCTTGACTCAACACCAAAAATCTAGAAAGGAAATCAATGCAAATATAAACCTCATGTATGTGTATGTGTATGCTTGTAATTCTTCTTTGAGAAAGATGTAGATTCTTGAAGGTATAAATGTGGATCTTCCCTCCTTTATAGTTAACTTCACTATCTCCTTGATGAAAGAAGCTAGATCTAGGGGAAATAATGCATGAATGATACAAATCTTTAATGCCTTAAAAAAATCCTTCAATTGATTGAACACTTGAATGCTTGAATGCTTGATCTCCAATGAATGCCTTGAATTGCTTGTAAGAATATGAAATTGATTTCTCAATTTACTACCAATAATTGTGTATTACCTCAACCTCTTAAATAAGAAGTGAGTAGGCCTTCTTTTATACCAATTTCATAACCAAAATTGAAAAGGGCTGATTGCACAAAGTGAGAAAATAATTTGGAACCCCGAGATGGGCCTTGGATCCTGAGGCTTACCTTGGCATCACCATAGGGGCTATACATACCTCAGCCTACCCCTAAAGATATAGGCCAACCTTAGCCTACCCTCATATGGTTTCACCATGGGATTTTGTGCCTAGGGTCTTGGGGAAAGGGAAAACATAATCGGAAATGGATTAAAAATAGGGGTATAAACAACATAAGGGAAAAATGAAACATCTAATCATTATGATGGAATTCAAGAGGGCCCATGACATCCCATTAAGGAAGGATAAAATGTCATATCATGGGTTCTTCCATTTTAAGATGATACATTTAGTTACCACTTTAGCAGGATTATAAGGCAAGGCATAGTCACAATGAATTGCAAAGAGATAAAACATCACTAAGTCTAAGGAGATAATCCCTGAAACTAGGGATCCTAACTCCACACCCATGTATGAGGGAACGATAAGCAAAAAAAGAAAAAAAGAAAAGACATAAAGAAGAGAAAAAAAGGGTTAGTACTAAAACAAACTCCAAATCAACTAGTGAAAGAGACCTCAATTGAAAATTTCTAATCCACTAATATCATGGTTGTAAGGCGATTTCAAGAGCATAAATGATCACATAAAAAATAAAAAAGAAATATCATAGATGATAAACTCCATGATCTTATCCTACTAGCATTAAAAAAAAAGAGAAAGGGATACATAGACATTATTACCTTTCCCAATAAGATGTGTGTATCTTAATATGAACCAAAAAAGTATAGGATTTAACAGTCTAATAGGTGTGTGTACTTGATACTCAATCCTATAAAATGTTGTGCCTTCTGGCGGCTTAATGTATGTGTGTTCCTTCTGGCAGCTTTGTGTATGTGTGTTCCTTCTGGCAGCTTTGTGTATGTGTGTTCCTTCTATCAGCTTAGTATACCCACAGATTAATGTCATCTTATCACCATGGTGTGCACTTGTATCTTTAAATGTGTATCTTGGGGATGGAGAAGTTTCACTTATACCCTTTTTGGGATTTAGCATGCTACAAAAAAAAGGGTTAAAAAAATGCATAAATGTAGTAAAAGGGAGTTCATGCGCATGCCCCCCTCCTTATGATGTCTTCATAGTAAACATTATAAGGAAGAGAATCAAGGATACCCACTTCCATTAAAATGAGATACCCTTTAAAGAAAAAATGAATGTCATATTTTTAATGAAGAGAGTTGACCCTTACATGCTAAGAACATAGATAATCATGATAGGATATATCTCTTTTGAGAAGAGGATCCTTGAAAGGGATACATATTTCTTACAATACATCCACCTTAAAGAGGAGCATCTGAACAAAGATAACATCTTTGAGACAAAAAAATAGCTATTTAGCCCCCTATTTCTAGGTAAAATAGGTATTTATGGTGAAGGATGATAAACTTTAAATAAAAAGTAAGGGAAAATGTTTATTATGAACTTAGTTTTGAAAAATAAAGAAGAGGTGATGACTTAGGACATAAACCTCTTGTATAAGAGAGAATCCTAGTCAAAAAATTAATTTCTTATAATAAAATAATGTCATATGATAAGCAAGTGCCATTGTATAGAGGAAATTAGATCCTTAGACAAGGAGAGAGAAAAAAGCCTTTCCCCCAAGGGTAAACAAAAGCAAGATCGCAAATGATAAGAACTTTGCAAGAGATATACTAATCCAAGAATAATTTATAAAAAAAGAGACAATGACATATATACTTGAAAATATATCACATATAAAGTACAAATCATTAAGGAAAGAAGAGAACAAAAGATTAAATGAAATATAGAACATATATCTTTAACAACAATATTGCATGATAGAAAGTTATAGAAAGAAGGAAGAAAAAAAGGAAGGGTGTGACAAATTAACCCCCATACAAAGTGGTTTCTTATACAGAATATACACTTCCTAACCAACATAAGGTATAGTTAGAAAGATATCTAAAAGGAACTTATACATTGAATGGGATAAATAGATCCCCCTGCAAAAAAAGAAACAAATCTTGCCCCCCAACCAAGGGACAAGGAAAAGAGACCTATTGGGTTTCTCCTAATTCTCATTATGTTTCATAATGGGGAGCATTCCCAATAGTGAAGAAAGAGACTAAGTAAAGACATGAAGAAGTTGTAATACCTCAAGTGTATAAGGGATAACTCCCCTATCCATCTGATCTCTTAAAAATAAATGGAATTCCTCACATTTAGAAAGAATATGAAAATCATAATAATGGAAAAGACATAAAAATCTATGAATACCATCTTTCGGCATAGGTTGAAATTTTTCTTTACGATCTGCCATAAGTTGAACATCGAATCTCTTAGCCACCTCCTAACAAGTATCAGGGAGAAATGGAAGGTGTTGATAAAAGAAAGTGGAGGGGAGGTCTACTAGAAACTTCAACAACTTAAATTTTGGAAGAGAAAATCTTAACCCATATGTGTTTTTCTTAGGAGAAATATTAATAGGGAAATTAATGCCTTGTTCATTAATACCAAGTTCTAAACCTTTGTAACCTCGTTTAGCAACCATATTATATCTTGTGGTGTAAGTATCTTGAAAAGCATACGAAGGAGGTGAGGGATCATGTGGGTCATGAGAAAATGTTTTGTAAGGTGGGATTATTGAGGAGGAATGTGAAGCAACTTATTTTTTCCCTTTAATGTCATCATGAAGAGGATATTGAGGTGAAGGTTTGACAAATAAATCTTGAAAATCATTATCATAAACCTTGTTTTGAGCTTGATAATACCTTTGAGAATCACTAGGAGATGGGGGTGGATTGTTAGGGATAAGATTAGGAAGATTAGGATTAGGATTTGGAAGGTTGGGATTAGGATTAGGAATGTTAGAATCATCAACTCATGTTCTTATATGATCCAAAATAGTGATAAACCAACCACATGAAATTTTTTTAATAGTCTTGAAAGTAGGAAATCTTGTGTTTGTTAACCTCATAATACCATAAGAAAGGAAAGCATTAAGAGACATAAAAATTATAAAATGAAAGAGACTCTCATATAACTCATAACTGCTACAAAGAGATGCAAGGAGAATAATGATAAAAAAGATGGCCACACACCATAACATTTTAGAGATATTCATGTTTACAATCTAACACCAAAGAGAAGGAAGTATAATACGTCAGTTTCTCCAAAATGTTTACCCACAATCAAATTCACATTAGGTTCACCAAAATGTATAGGGGGTGATGAGAACAACCCACAACATAAGGAGGAAGAATACCGAGATTTCACCACCTAAGGAGTCCCAATTAACACAAAAAGAATTACTAATGTGTAACCTTCAAAAAGGGAAAATTTGCTTCGATTAACTTCTTCCTTTCCCTACAAGAGGACATTGAAACTACTATGCAAAGGATATATATTAAAATAAAGTGATGGAAAAAATAAATGAAGTTAACTTACCTTGAAAATACAAACCTAAATACCTGTTGGAAGACTATGTGTGTCAGAATCTTGAATAATTTAGGGTTCGGGAGCATAAAACTAAGATCTACAAAACCCAGAAACCTGGGAGCCTCAGGACTATGCTAACCTGGAGGAGCTATGAAAACCTAGAGGGGAAATGGTGATATGTATAAAATCCACCCTAGACTAGGCCAAAGTTGGCATCCACATTTTCTACAAGATTTCCTAAAATCTAGATTTGTGATAGTAACCTATTTATAATGGCTCAGAATCTGAATCTGCAAGTTTGTATACCTAAATCTGCAAAAGGAGAAAAAGTGGTTTTGTTGTTTTAGAGGTGCTTGTCTCGGTCAAGCCCCAGTTTAGGAATTAACCTTAACCTTAAAATTGAGACAATAAAATAGAATGCTAAGAAGTAGTAGAATTAAATATAACTATGAAGCATATCATATAAATAATTATGTAATTGCATTTAAAATGAAATCAATTATGTTGATGCAATAACCTTGACTAAACACTAAAAACCTGGAAATGACATCAATGAAAATCAAAAGCTCACGTATGTGTATGCTTGTAATTCTCCTTTGAGAAAGATGTATATTCTTGAAGGTATGAATGTGGATCTTCCCTCCTTGAAGGACAAATATACTATCTCTTCTAAGAAATAAGCTAGATCTAGGGGAAAGAATGCATGAATGATACACATCTTGAAAGCCTTGAAAAACTCCTTCAATTTCTTGAGCACTGGAATGCTTGAATGCTTGATCTCTAATGAATACCTTGAATTTCTTGTAAGAATATCAAATTTATTACTAAACTAATTACCAATAATTTTTTATTACTTTTACCTTTTAAACATGAAGTGAGTAGGCCTCCTTTTATGCCAATTTTGTGACCAAAATTGAAAAGGGTCAACTACACAAGGCGAGAAAAGAATTTGGAACCCCCATACGGGCCCATGATCTTGAGGCTTTCCACATTGGGGGGATGCTTACCTCAGCCTCAACCTATGGGCTATTCCAACCTTGGCCTACCCCTAAGGGTCTAGGTAGACCTTATCATACCCTCAGATGGTTTCACCATGGGATTTTGTGTGCAGGGTCTCAGGGAAAGGAAAAACATAAGCATAAATGGACATAAAACAAGGTTACAAACAACATAATAGAAAAAGGGAACATCAAATTATTATGAAGGAAATCAAGAGGGCTCAGGACATCTCATTAAGAGGGGTAAAAGGTCTTATCATGGGTACTTCCATTTTGAGATCATACAGTTATATAATGTGTTCATCATGACCACTTGAACTAATGACTTTGGAGAAGGTGTTACATGTTAGTTTGTGCGAGGTGAGTTATATTGGTCTAGGTGGTCCATGTTTCCTTCCTTACCACCATGAGAATGTCTTGTTGTGACCTATTTCAAATTTATTTTTATGACATGGTTGTTGGCATCGAGATAAGAAGAGAAAGTACTTCTATTGTTTGTGTGGATTATGTGTTGCTTGTATGCAGAGTGATTGTGAATCTATTTTAGGAGATTTATGTATTTCTCATATAAGTGGTAGATTTTTGGTGATTGTAGTGTTGGATTCAATCTCTTTTCATACTTATTGGAAGTGAGCCTCTTTATATTGGCAGTGATCCTCTTTGTAATTGGCAGTGAGCCTCTACGTGTCGACAGTCATCCTATTCATATTTAAGGGTCGTTAGCCCAACCTATAGTGAGAAAAAACAACAAAGAGCATTTGTATAAATCACCTTAATCAATGTCACCCTACATGTATTTTTATTTCATGAGAATTAACTTCTCCATGGTTTTTCCCAGTTTGGGTTTTCCATGTAAATATTTGTGTTCTTATGTTTTCACGTTTACATTTTTGTGGATGTTTAAGTTCTTATCCAATAGATATGAAGCTGTTATTATTGGTGTTTAACTATTTACCAGGAGAGAAAAAGTTTTGTAAATTTTTTGGGAATAATTGATTCACCCTCCCCCCTCTTAGTTATTTGACCTATTCAACAAAATCCTATTTTATTCATATGATTACATGGGTGTAGTAGTTAGTGAGGTCATAATAAAAAATCCAATAAATAGAAACTATAATCTTCAATATTATTCTAAGGTGGCTTCTTCAGTAAATGTGATAATGACACAACACTATTATCATTTTAATATTTTTAGCCTTAATACTACATGGAAACTAAAAGATGATTTAGAAAACAAATCTGATGAATTTAAGATATGGTTGGACCAAATAACTATGTAATATGTGATTCATTTGATTGTGTTAACCCTATAGTCACTACAATTTTGTGCATAAATAAATTGAAGGCATGGTTCACTATGTTGATTGGGATTTCAAAGATTGTAATAATTCCTCTAATGCTAGCTATTTTTAGAGGGTAAGGACTAAAATAGTCATATTTTAGAGGTTGGAGACACTGGAGGATGGATGATTTCTACCATCTCAAACTAGCTTATTTCTTGAATATGGTGCTTGTATGAGAAGAATTTTTTCTTTCCTTTCATGTTTTCTATTTTGCTTTCTTTTTTGATGCATGGAATTTCAAAAATACATGTGTTGCGAAGATTTGATTTGGAGATAGGTTTTGGGTTTGGTGAAGAGATAAAGTATTCATAGTTTCCCAAAGAGTTCATGAGACCATGATAAATAATTATCACCCTTGTGAGGGTCAATAGACAATTTGGAGGATCTTTATATGGTATAATTTGATGTCTACTATTTGAGATTTTGAGACTAAGAGCTCAAGGATTTAGCTTGGGGCTACTTGGGGAGTTCCACTTGATTTAGGATTTGATTCTTCAAACCTGATTTTTTTTTTAAATATGTGTATTTATTTTATATAATCAAGAAGCCTTGTTGTGTAGATCTTAAGATGGGCTCCTTAAGGAAATATAAATATGATGATTTTAGGAAAAATGTCTAAGGGGGGATGTTAGCATAACTATTTTAGCTATTATTTTTACTTCTACTGCAAATGCACTAGTAAATACACCAACTGCATTATAATACATTGTTTTAAATACTCTATTGAGTATCAATAACAATCAATAATCAAAGCATTTTAATCTATCAAAAACATATTCCATGATGATTATGCAACTTCCTACTCATTGGAATTTGAAATATCTAAGTGTTTATGGGAAACCTCACTTGGGGAGGGGAGTCCTTGTTGGTCCCCCATGCTATGCATTTTGACTCGGGATATTGTGTTGTTTTAGATGGTGGGAATAAAATCTCTTTAAGTAATACTGGTGTTAGGGATAAGTGTAGTGTCATAGAATTCCACCCTATATAATTTACCCTTATGTAATGCTCCTACCTTATCAAAAAATAAAAATTTATCATGTGCCTCCACATCTCTCCATCTTTGATGTCCTTTTCCACCAAAATACTTGACAACATGATCTAGTGGTCACAATACATATTCATGTTATAGAGACACCTGTGTGGTGCTCAATCTCCTTAAAAA
The DNA here is from genome assembly GCA_018584345.1 of Thuja plicata. NCBI lineage: Eukaryota > Viridiplantae > Streptophyta > Pinopsida > Cupressales > Cupressaceae > Thuja > Thuja plicata. Next base: position 2,362,158 of record MU226853.1, on the reverse strand, counting down.
TTTGTAGAAACATGTAGTGAACCATTGATATGTTAGAATTACCACCCCTATAGTGTAACACCTCTCACCACTACCCACCAATGTCAAGAATCCTCCTACCAATTTAAAACTCCATCTTTGAGCTTCATTTTATCTCTCTTGGCTAAATTTCACTTCTTACACACATTTTATATCTCTCTTAATAGTTTGGCTCTCTTCTACAATACTTCTTTGAGCTCATGTTTTCATCTTGAGACAACTATTTTGTAACATATTGGTCTTCACAACACATTGGATTTGTCACCATCATCTTCTTTCCTTCACTCCATTGATCTTTGATCTCATGGATTTGAAGGGGATTATTTCATTCCACATAATTTAATTATTTTTAGCATATCATACTATCTTGATCATTTTCTTTCTATCTCATTTATTTATTATCATTGTTTATTATCTCTTGATTATCTATAACCAATTATTTGCCTATCTAGCTACTACTGAGTTGGAAACACCAAAGCATGGACTTAATCAAGGAAAGTCTCCAAACAACCATAATTTGCTTTTCCTTTTTTGGTGTGTGTAGGTTTTAGAGAAGCATAAAGAGAGGAGCTCTTGGGATTCTTCTACCTCATTGTTTGTGAGAATTTTCACCTCTTTTATTCTCTCTTATTTTCATCATTTTCATAGTATAATCATGCTCTGTGCTTACTATTATAAATTTATTTTATTTTTTGTTAAGTTAGTTTTTATTTTAATTTTATATATTTTCCTATATTCATTCTTTGTATAGGAGGAAAGCACTTCACATGGATTCCATGCATCTCCACTATTGTCCCAGAATCGTGTGGGTGTCCAAGATAGTGAGTTTGTGTAGCCTGGAAAATCATCTTGACAGATAACTCTTTTACTTCTAATAGCCAAAACATTTTTTGTCAGTTTTAGTTAATTTAATTCTTATATTTAGCACAATATTTCATGTAAATCTCAAATGTATCTTATCAATATAGTTGTTTGATCACCCTATCTTACTAGTGCACTAGAGTAGAAATGAGGTGGTGCAAAGGCCAGTTTTATCCTTGGGATTTTATCAATAAGAATGGTGGAAAATTACCTTCTCCAAATTTTGGTGAACCCAAAGTGAAATATGGTTTCTAAATTATCCTTCTCATTGAGTGATGGTACTTTCATGAAGATGGTGATGATCACTCACATATTTCCACCTAGCTAGAGGGTGTGTAATACAGACATTGTATTAACTCCTCTCAATGCCCCTTATATAAAATATCCTTCTCCTTTATATATCCTAGTGTTGGTATAGAAGAATACCATTAGAGGCATAATGATTGACCCTATATGTCATGTGGATATTATCATGGAGGAGGTAATTTTCATAAATAGGCTACATCATGCATGGTATGATGAGTTCTCAACAACCATTACAACTCATGAAAAACTATCACTTCCCCATATTAGGTTGACTACCTCGATGGTCCAAGTGGGGCCCAAGGAGGGTTTAGTGTTAGTATAATGGAGAGGTGTGTACTGAGAGGGGAGGGGTGAATCAGTACCCTTATAAAATTTTAAACAAATCTTTATAACCAAATATTTTGTAATAACTGACTGAGTAGACTGCATACACCAAACATGTAATGTCAATGTTGAAATGTAAATGCATGTAATATAAACAATAATCATACATAAAATTTGAGTACTCATGACACTATTATTTGGTATTGCAAAAAACCCCTATTAGAATACAAAAACAACAGTGGGGATGAGACCCACAAAACTTCACTACTGAAGTAAATAAAGTAGCCTATTAAAGCTTACAAAGATTGATCACTTCTGGTGAAATTAACATGTTAAGAGTAACAAAGAGATTGATTAGATCTACCTTGTTAGAGGATTTAGCAACACAAATTATGTGTGCACTCGGTTAAGAGATAAATATACACAAGACGGTTAAGTATACTTTGTTAAGATATTTTAGGATTATTATAATTGTTAGAGGGTAACAAAGTTGTGTGATATGAATGAATTAAAGGCTCTATATTGTGGATATAGATCCTTTAAGTAAAATAAAATCTATCACCTTAATGTGAATGATAATACCTTTTTCTCTATTCTACTTGGTAGCCTTGCCTCTATTCTGAAAACTTAATTCTGCAATGAAGTCCTTGTCCAAAAACCCTTGTCTGATCTTTGATGTCCGTAGTATGGTAGCTACTTGATCATTACTTGATTAACATACATTACAAATGACATCATAGCATTACATATATAAAAATCTTTAGCCTGATTAGGGTTTCAAAATAACTTACAAAACTTAAGATAAATGGTGTACATAATTTACCTTGATCATCTATACATTGGATATATAAACAATTAATGTTTTGAATCTATAATTAATGTTCTCCTCGATCAATGTAATCTGTTATCCAGGTTGGAAATTTTTTTTTACCTAGATTGATGTGCCATTAAAAACTTTTATGTGACCTCTATTCCACTCGATAAATGTTGTCTCTTGGTGCTCAGTGTTTTCTATGTGTCTTGATTATACTGTGTGCTTGGTCACTGTTGCTCAGTAAAGTTTGTCTGCTTGGTAATCACTACACTCAGTTAACTCTATGTGTGATCAGTTCTCTTGGTTAACTCTACAATTTGGTGATTATATAGACTGGTCTTCTCTATGACTCTGTTACCAACTATTCATTTGAGTGCTTGGATACTAATGACAACCTTCAAAGCTTATTTGGAGTAACATTCTCCCCCTTTGGCATTAGTATAAAAAAATTGAATATGTAGATGTAGTATACACACAACAACTTATACATAGTAATTATACATAGTGACCACCCCTTTGTACATGCTTGACATATAAACATGCTTCCCCCTCTATACATGTACATATTTCCCCATTTTTTGAAATTAATGACAAAAATAATAAACTTACAGCTTTTCAAAATTGTTAGGATGGGCTTGCTTGATATTTTACATTAGCTTCTCCCATTCCTCCTTTAGATTCTCAAGGGTCAATAGCTTGAGTTTTAGCTAAGCATGCATATCATATATGCTTTCTGTGACTGATAATTATGGGGTGGTAATCAAATTCTTTGCCAATTTCACATGTTTATGCATCATAACTAAATGAGGTAGTTACATATCCTATAGCTTGGTTACCTATTCTCTGATTTTTTCCTCTTCCTTTTTTAGATCAAGTCTCAACCACTGTGTTTGTAGAATTTTGGTGTAATGCATCTGCAATTCATGTTTCTCAGTTGACAGACTTGTAGCACTATCTTTTAGATCGTTATATAGTGTCTTCATATTTTCACTAAGATCGATAGTGAAGTGATCTAAAGTGCATAACTTCTGTAGCATTTTAATGGCTTTAGATATAAGAGTTTCTAAACCGGTTACAAATTATGACAATGTTACCTTGTTTACTGCCACTTCTTGGCTGATTTTCTTAGTAACTTTATACTAAATCTTCTTTTTTGCTCAATCTTCTAACTTTTTCTCGGCATCAACGTCTGGACTGTTTATTTCCTTGGTGAGTAGTACAGTTTGATCAATAATGGGGGCTGATTCATCTATGTTCACATCTAGAACAAATTGCATTAGAATCTCCTTAGTGGTTTCTAGCACCTGTGCACTTTTGTATTCTTGCCTCAGCTTGTCTCATGCTACTTCTCAAGTGCATAGTTCACCATATCTTGTCAAAGTATCAAGGTCAAGTATCCATGGATCACAATTAGGAATTTTAATGATTTCATGAAGTGTCATGGGACCCTTTCTCCCTTCTTTTTCTTCTTCTTCTTCTCTTTTGTGCATGATGGAGATAGTATTAGTGCTAGTTGAGCCTTTTGCTCGGTTTCTTGCGTTGTTGACTTTCTCAGTGTGATGACTTGGGAAGGTGCCTCGGTAGTTGACCTGGTTTCATAAGTACGGGTATCTGCCGTCATTGTTTTTGTGTTATCTTCACCTTTTTTTTCTACATTAGTGGCATATTTAGGTGCATCACCTTGTGTTATCCCACCAGTATGCTCAGTTTGTGTACCTTGTGTATCACTCTTGTCTTCAGTTGTGTCTATAACCTGCTTGGGTGTCTTCTTTTGTGCTTCATTCTCAATCCCTATAGCATGAACTAAAATAGGTAGATTACCTGGTACCATTGCTTGGGTGACCTCTGTTGTATCCTTTTCATCTATGGTCTTGGTAGCTCTAATTTTCTCATATTCTTTAGCTTTATCATCAAGATCACCTTCAGTTATATCATTAATTGTGATCTCTGGCTATCCTAGACTTGTCAATAGTACAAGAATGCCATCTAGTACATTATCAACTATTGCATCATCAATTGTTATTGGCTTTGTACTTGATTGATGTCCCTCGATATCAACTATAGATGCAAAGTCCTTTCCTTCCTTGATATCGTTGTGTGAATTCAAAAGTTTGTTCCATATTTGAGTGCTCTGTTCATCCACTTCCTTCAATTTCCTTGTAAGATATTCAATGTCCATTATTTCTCAGGAACTTTCTTGGCATACTTATGCATAATGGCATCAATTTTCTCTTCTGTACAATCAAATTTATTTAGAGTGAGAGTTGCCTCTCTCATTTGTTTCTCAGTGTTGAGTGCATATGTCCATCGGGTTGATATCTTATCAAATAATTTAGACGAAATTTAAGTAGAAAATTCAACTCGGACTTGTTTGAAGTTGATCATCATACCTATGATAGCTTCTTCAAGTTTATCTTTGTTCTTGGTAGTCAGATATGCATATGCATTTACCTTAGGATTTCCTAATCATCTAGTTGTTATGATTGCCTCTGCAATGACATCAATATTATGTGGTGCTTTTTTCTGCACAACCTTAAATTGATCAGGATTTTTGTTAGAATCATCCTTGTCATCCTTATTCCTCACATATTTCTTTCTTTGTTTTGGTGTTTTGGTCTTTGATTTCCTTGTTTGATAGGTGAATTTCAGTGATGGCCTTGTTATCTTTACAACTCCTTTCTTTAAAGGTGGTGAGTTGGCTATCACTGATTGTGATCTTTTCCTTGGTGGAGACTCAGTCTTTATGCTTTTTCCCTTTTTGGCCTTTGGCGCCTCTACTTTTTCTTCATCAGACTCGGTGGCATCAAAATCTTGTTTTGGTTCATCATCTTTACCTACCAATGTCTGCTCCATAGTATCATCAATTGACTTATCTAGTTCTTCATCAATGATATCGAATTTTCTTTTTAAAGTCTTTACAATTTTGGTCTTCTTCCTACCCATCTTTTCAACTTGTAGTCCAATAGATATCCTGGTCTTTGCTTCTTCAAATGTGCCACATCTCATGATAGATTTGTCAACTGGTTCATTTAATAACTTTTTTATTACTTTTGAAGCTATGTCAATGTCAACTTTATATTCCATAGGAGGTAGTCATGCTTTCCTCGGTTGTACTTCTTTGATGGGAGTAGTATGTGTGTCAACTATCAAAACATATTTCATCTTTGTATTTTTCTAACAACTGCATTGGTATCCTGGATCTCTTTTCCATTCTATCTTTGAACTTAGAAAAATAATCATTCATAATAGGTTCAAAATTTGTCCCTAGACTTGTGATAAAGTCATTGATTTGTAGTGTAATTGGTTAGTTTGTCTTCCATTTCACATTACCGATGGAGGGAAAAATGTGCTACAAATAGAAGAATGTATATAATAGGAGAGAACCAAACTTACATGTGTTAGATTTAGCTGATCTAATTGTTCTCATGTTCTCTTTAAGTTGTCTATGTAATAACTCAGCTAGGTAATCTTGTCAACATTTCTTTACAATCTTGTATATAATGTTAATAGCTCCACATGCAATGTTGTTCGGTCTGCTTGAATGGAATATCTAGTATCCAATAACATAAGCACTTGAGCTTAGTTCAAGATCACTGATGGAATTGATAAGTAGACCTCTACCATCCCACTTGGCTCCTGCAAGCTTTTCAATCTTGATTCTGGGTAGGTTCCTTAGGGATTTAGATTTATCCGTTATAGGATACCCATCTACTACATGAATAATATCTTTGCTAATGTTTTTCGTCTCATCCAACCAAAGCTTTTCATCATGAACTTAGCTGAAAATAGTGCATATCAATTCGGTTCTGAATACCTTCAAGAAATTTAGGGAATTGGTTAACCCTTTCACTTCCAAATGCTTATTATCATCTTTTAGCTTTCCATATGTGCAAACTAATTGGTAAGTCGATATAAGCTCAAAATAACCTATTTCACTGATCTTGCAGTGAATGTATGCTCACACATCTTGAACTAACAGAACCCTATGGGATATCTTAGAGAACATGCCTTTGTCATTGGGTTGGGCTGCAACCTAAGGATGTTGTTAGTAATAACTGAGAGGGGAGTGAATCATCATCCTCAAAAATTTCAATAATGAACCCTTATTACTTAGTACCACAAATTTATACCTCTAGTTATCTTTAGTCCTGTAAGATGAATGTCTCCAAATACTTATGTCAATTTTCTACTTGTCAGAATGCTTTATAAAACCTTCTACTATATTTTTACTGATAAGAAGTCTTTCAATTTACCGAAACACAGTAAATAAATAGTGTATATCGATCAATCTAGAGTAACTTATGTGAAATGAAAAACAATAAATAAATGACTCATAAAAATATAACACATGGATTTTTAATGTGGAAAGCCTGTTAAGGGAAAAACCACTGGGACTGGTACCCCAAATTTTCACTCTTCTGAAGTGAGCTCAATGAAGAGCCAACCTTGTTAAAGGTTACAAACACAGTGTTAGGTGTGACCTTGTTAGAGGATTTAGATACATAGTTTGTCACTTAGTATCTGGTATCTAATGCTACCATCCTTGATCAAACACTCACTTGGTCTGTCAATAGGTATCGGGCATATCCAATGATACTTTCTATTATCAAACTTTTTGATACTCCTTGGGATGTATCTCAATTAGAAAAGACTTTTAAGCCCTGCTCTGTTAAGAGACTTGATGCTTCAATGGTTAAAATGAAACAATAAAGTGATCCATTCACACATACAACTTGAATTGCATATTTTCAGATCTATTGATCAATATAATCAATTTAATACCTTTGCTCCACACTGTTCTTCTCTGTGATGTTGTTTCACTATTCGTCGGTGTCTGCAAAATCTAGCTATTTCCTCAACTTGTTGATCAGGTCTGAATGAAGACTTTCTTCTCCTTTAGAATCTCTTCAGCATCTATTTTCTCTTGTCAATCCCCTTATTCATTCTAAATAAGTTTGTCTCTTAAATAGACATGATTTCATTATTTCTTGGCTTTCTTGATCTAGGTGTGTTCCACAATTCTTGCCACTTAGATTTAAAACAAAACTCCATTTTATCTCATAGAGATCTTTTTTCCAACTGGAAAAGCTAGCTTTAAATAATTTACTTATCTTTGGCTTTATCCTGTCGATTAAAACAAAGATAACTACCAGTTAAGTCTATATTTATCTCTTGACGGCTAAGCATTTTTTCATTTTTGAACTCTCTGTTCTATTGGTCAATACTTCAGTTAGTCATCAGAGATAACTCACTATTCTATCGGTGTGACTTCAGTTGTCTTTGGGATCTCCATCCATTGGGCAACACTTTAATTCTATCTATCGGGTTACACTGTGCTTTGCTCGTCGGATAACACTGTGACTTTGCTTGTCTGTAATTCTCTTCTTTTTCTCATTAGGCAACACTATGACTTTGCTCTTTTGGATCACTCTAACTATTGGTGTGCACTCCGTTGGTGTATATAGTCACTTTGTGAATACTCAAGTTTTATGCATTACTGATAGTATAGCCTTTGATTTATTGGTTCCTTAAAGTCTTTAGCAGTATATACATGACCATATAGATTATATCAAGTTGATATCAATGAAAATACAATACATCAACTGATTTAATGCCTTGCATGATCATCAACTTAACATCTTCAAACATTCAATCAGTTACATATCATCAATCTCTCCCTTTGGCATTGATGGAAACATACTACATTATCATACTTATACTATCACTAATACAATATGAAATATACAATTTCATCAAGCTTTCCTAATGTAACTATTACAAATGTCTGGCTTTTGGGAAGCTCAAATAGCTTAGATTCGTTTCATGCAGAGAGGTTGTCTTCAATCTTTGATCCCTTCTCTGGATAGATGTATCATCTGATTTCTCTATTCTGATATGTGCTCTGCTTTGAATGTTCCTCTTCTTGATAATCTCCTTTTCCTTTGACATCATTCTTCCTCTTTTTCTGAACTCTCTCCCTTTGTTTCTTCTCTCCCTTAGATGGATATTTCATGTGTAATCAATTTCTCTTCCTTAGAATATTGATTAGCTCTCCCTGTGTCTGTATGATAATGAGATATTTCTCTCCCTTTGACAACAATTCCAAACAGAAATACTTCTCCTTCATTTATCACGTTCCATTACTTTGCATAATATATTCTTTAAATTTCCCAATCCACAGCAATATAACAACTCTGGTGCTCGGTGTAGATAAATACCTTGTTGTGTATAGATGTATCTTTGAAGTCCATCTCTTTTCTTGCATCAACATGAATGATATTGTAACAATATGTAGGCTGATGTAGCCTTCTAGTCATCCTACTGGACCAGTAGACAAGGGTCTGACCCGTAGTATCTTTCTCAAGTAATCAAATGCATCCTTGGGAAGTGGCTTGGTGAAGATATCAGCTAATTGTTCCTTTGATTGCACATACTCAAGTATCACCTCCTTTGCTTGAACTTGTTCTCTAAAATAATGATACTTGATGGAAATATGCTTTGTTTTAGCATTCATGAATGGATTCTTGTAGCTGTTTATTGCACTGGTATTATCACAATAAATAATTACTGCTTCAAGAATTTTCATATGCATACCTTCCAGTAATTGTTTGATCCATGCAATATTTGAGCAGTTTGCAGCAACAACAACATACTCTTCTTCTGTACTAGAATGAGAGATGCATCCTTGCTTCTTGTTGATCCATGTGACAAGTATGTCACCCATAAAGAATGCTTCTCCAATTATGCTCTTTCGGTCATCAATGTTTCCAGCCCAATCAGCGTTGGTAAATACCTTAAGTTAAAATTTGCCTTCTCTTCTATAGCATAAGCCATATTCCTCGATATTCTTCAGATATCTTAGGATTATTTTAACAGTAGTCATATGTGATTCCCTGGGATTAGCAGAAAATCTTGCAACTATTCCTACTGCATGTGCAATATCTGGTCTAGTATGTACAACATACATGATTTTGCCAAACATTGATTTATACAAAGTTTGATTTACCTCTGTTGACTTGTCCTCTTTTTTCAGCTTGCATCCAGTTGCCATCGGTGTTCTAACTGGCTTGGAATCTTCCATCTTGAATATTTTTAGAACTTCCTTGATGTACTTGGATTGTGTAATGAAAATGCCTTCATTCTTTTTCATGGTCAGCAGACCAAGAAAGAATTTGATCTCTCCAAACATAGACATCTTAAACTCTTTGCTCATTTCATTTGCAAATAATTTTCATAGAATATACTTTCCTCTGAATATGATGTCATCAACAAATATTTCAGCAATCAAAATATTAGCATCAGTATTTCCTTCAAATAAAGATTACTATTTTCACTAGTCTTTACAAATCCAATACTTATGAGATAGGAATGAAGTCTTTCATACCAGGCTCTAGGTTCTTGTTTTAATCCATACAAGGCTTTATGTAGTCTACATACCATTTTCTTCTTGTCTAGATCAACAAACCCTTATGTTTTCTCAATGTATACCTCTTCCTTAATTATTCCATTTAGGAATGCAGACTTGACATCCATCTGGTATATCTAGAATCCTTTATATGTAGCATAAGAAAGTAACTCACTAATTCTAGCCTAGAAATGGGTGCAAAGGTTTCTCCATAGTCAATCCCTTCTACTTGTGTATACCCCTTGCATACTAGTTTTTCTTTGTTTCTGGTGACTTCTCCATTCTCATTCAGCTTATTTCAAAATATCCATTTTTTACCGATGACATTCTTGTCATCTGGTCTAAGTACAAGTGTCCATGTCTTGTTTTTCTCAATCTACTCAATTTCTTCATTCATATCACTAATCCATTCTTCATTATCAAGTGCAGCATTGACAGATCTTGGCTCAAAGTCACAAATTAGACATCTTGTGTTTAGAGACTTACTTCTGGTTCTCATACCAGCTTTCTTTTCTCCTATGATATGGTTCTCTGGATGGTTCGTTCTGACATATTTGGAAAGTATAGGTTCAATTCTTTGTCTATCATCTTGATCATCATTTTGTGCTTCATTCTTATGTTCATCGCTTGGCACATCATTTTGAAAATGTCCCGATTATCGGTATTTGTAGCCTGATGCTCAGGTGTAATGTTTTGTTGCTCGAGAGCTCTACATTTTTGTTCGGGTAGAGTGTCAGGTTTTTCATTGTAAGAAAACTTGTTGTATTCCTCTGGTTTTTTTTTGATTTCCTTTTCATTCTTCTCTGCAAATTCATCTATCTTTACATTTGCATTTTCAACAATTTTGTTAGAGGATTTATTTAGACATTTATAAGCCTTTCTCTTGGTGGAATACCCTAGAAAGATACCTTCATCACTTTTGTAGTCAAGTTTTCCATTTCTATCATCCTTCAAAATATAACATTTTCTATCAAAGATCTTGAAGTAACTTACATTGGGTGTATAACCATACCAAATCTCATGGGGTGTCTTCTTGGTGTCTTTCTTCAATTTTAATTTGTTCAATGTGTAAATAGAAGTACTGACAGCTTCCCTCCAGAAGATTTGGGCGATTCCTTTCTCTATCATCAGTGTCCTTGCACAATCAACAATGGATCTGTTCCTTCTTTCAATAATTCCATTTTACTGTGGTGTTCTTGGTGTAGAGACCTATCTTTTGATACCATGCTCATTGCAATAGTTAGTGAATCCATCTAATGTAATTTCCCCTTGTCTCTCTGACCTTAAGCATTTCAATTCCTTATCAAATTTTTTTTTCTACCATTGCTTTGTACCATTTAAACATCTTAAATGCTTTTGATTTATCTTTTAGAAACATAACTATCATCATTCTAGAAAAATCATCAACAAAGAGAATAAAATACCTATCTCCATTGTAGATATTTTTCCTCATGGGTCCACATAGATCTATATGGATTAATTCTAGAATTGTATCAGATGTATGGGTTTTGCTTTTGAAACTAGACTTTGTCATCTTACCTTTTTGACAATTTTTGCACATGATATTGTCTGGCTTGGTCATCATCGGTAAGCCTCTGGCATTTCTCTTTTTGCTTATCTTTATCATGTTTTCAAAGTTCACATGACAATATTTTGTGCCACAATCATATGTCTTCATTTCTAGCCATCAAAAAAGTGGTGTCAGTATCATTCAGATAGAGTAAGTTACCTTTTTTCTACTCACCGGTACCAATCAGACTTCCTGATTTATTGAAGATCTTTGCCTTCTTATTTTCAAATGCTACTCTGTGACCTGAATTGTTCAACTAAGAAACACTTAACATATTATAATTTAGTCCTTTAACCCAGTAAGTATTTTCACATTTAATCATGTTATTAAACATTGTGGTTCCTTTACCTTCAAATGGACAAGGTGTATCATTACCCATTCTTACTGAACTTCCATTATAATACTCAAAAGTATTAGACTTTTCTTTGTCACCGATCATGTGGTGAGTGCGATCACTATTTATGATCTAGACATCATTTTTACTAACTTTAGGTATGAGTGCAATTTCTACATACCTTTCTTCATCTTCATCTGAATCATCCTTCATGGCTACAAATACCATCTCAATGTTTTCTTCTGATTTGGTGTCAGTGTCATCATTTTTGCAAGTTTCTAGGTAACTAGACTTCTTTCCTTTGTCCTTGTAGTCTCACGTATCTCTTCTTTATGATTTTTGGTAGATTCTATAATCACCTCTATGAGAATTCCTTTCAAATGATTTGTCATTACTTCTATTAGGACATCTTGCAGCAAAGTTTCCAATATCTTTACAATTAAAACAAACAAGTGGTAATTTACCTTTGCCTCTCTTCATTCTTCTAGCCATAAGTGCTTCAATTCCATCAAGATCTTCTTCTTCACTTTCACTATCACTATCTTTTCTCATAGTGTGTTTATGACTTGATTTACTTATTCTTATAGAAGTTTTGAATGCAGACTCAATGTTTGGTAAGACACTATTATCAAAGTTATTCATCTCAAATGAAATCAGTCTTCCAATCAAACTATCTAGAGTAACATTGTTATTTTCTACTACTCTCATTTATTTTATGCAGATACTCTAATATCATAAGTAGGCAGTAAGGTTCTTAGAATTTTACTTACCACTGTATCTTCTTCTAGTACACCTCCAACTCCTCAAAATAAAATTGACTACCTCTTTGATTCTTGTACTGTATTGAGTAATGTTTTCTCCTTCTTTCATCTTGAGATCATCAAACCTCCCTCTTGGGCTTTTAGTCTTTGCTCTTAATACATTGGCATCTCCTCCATATACTAGTTATAACTTATCCCATATTTTCTTTCCAGAGGTGCAGGTTTTGAAATCTTCAAACTCAACATTGGAGAGTGATGATGTAAGTCCTATCATCATGTCTATTATGTTCATGTTTGACTCTTAATTTCTCAAGAGCCTTTAGGCAACACATATTCATTATCTAAGTATTGAAAAATATCATTTCCAATACCTGATAAGTGGAGTCTTATTCTACTTTTCCATGATGCAAAGTTGTCTTTATTCAACTTGGGAACATCTTGTCTTTTCATCTTGTGATCTTTTTCTTGAGATGTTAAACTCCCTTTCTAAGCACAGAAGCTCTGATACCAATTGTTAGTAATAACTAAGAGGGGGGGGTGAATTAGTGGCCTCAAAAATTTCAATAATGAACCCTTAAAAATTAGAACCACAAATTTATACCTCTAGTTATCTTTAGTCCTTTCAGATGAATGTCTCCAAATACTTATATCAATTTTCTACTTGTCAGAATGCTTTGTAAAACCTTCTATTGTATGTTTACCGATAAACAGTCTTTCAATTTACCGAAACCCATTAAATAACTAGTGTATACCAATCAATCTAGAGTAGCTTATGTGAAATAAAAAACAATAAAGCAATGACTCATAAACACACAACACATGGATTTTTAACGTGGAAACCTTGTTAAGGGAAAAATCACTGGGACCGGTACCCCAAATTTTCACTTTTCTGAAGTGAGCTCGATGAAGAGCCAACCTTGTTAAAGGTTAAAAACACATTATTAGGTCTAACCTTGTTAGAGGATTTAGATAAATTTTTTGTCACTTAGTATCTAGCATCTAATGCTACCATCCTTGATCAAACACTCACTTGGCCTATTAATAGGTATCAGGCATATCTAATGCTACTTTGTATTATCAAAATTTTTGATACTCCTTGGGATGTATCTCAATTAGAAAAGACTTTTAAGTCATGCTTTGTTAAGAGACTTGATGCTTCAATGGTTAAACTGAAATAGTAAAGTGATATGTTCACACATACAACTTGAATTGCAGATTTTTAGATCTATTTTAAGTGCATTACCTCTCTGATCAATATAATCAATTCAATACCTTTTCTCCACACTGTTCTTCTATGTGATGATGTTTCACTATTCGTCGGTGTCTACAAAATCTAGCTCTTTCCTTAGCTTGTTTATCAAGTCTGAATGAAGACTTTCTTCTCCTTTAGAATCTCTTCAGCATCTATTTTCTCTTATCACTCCCCTTATTCATTTTGAATAAGTTTGTCTCTTAAATAGACATGATTTCACCGTTTCTTGGATTTATTGATCTTGGCATGTTCCACAATTCTCTCCACTTAGATTTAAAACAAAACTCTAGTTTAATCTCGTAGAGATCTTCTTGTGAACTAGACAAATCAGCTTTAAATCCTTTACTTATCTCTGGCTTTATCCTGTTAATTAAAACAATGATAACTACCAGTTAAGTCTATATTTAGCTCTTGACAACTAAGCATTTTGTCATTTCTAAACTCTCTATTATGTCGGTCAATACTTGGGTTCGTCATCGGTGATAACTAACTGTTCCATTGGTGTGACTTCAGTTGTCTTCGAGATCTTCATCTGTCAGGCAACACTGTAATTCTGTCCATCAGGTTACACTATGCTTTGCTTTTTGGGTAACAGTGTGACTTTTCTCGTCGGTAATGCTATGATTTTTATCGTCAAGAAACACTGTGACTTTTCTCTTTTAGATCACTCTGACCACCGGTGTGCACTCCGTCAATGTATATAGTCACTTTGTGAATACTCAAATTTTATGCATTACTGATAGCATAGCCTTTGATTTATTGGTTCCTTGAAGTCTTTAGCAGTATATACATGACTATATAGATTATATCAAGTTGACATCAATGAAAATACAATACATTAACTGATTTAATGCCTTGCATCATCATCAACTTAACATCTTCAAACATTCAATCAGTTACATGTCATCAGATGTATCTTATAGTTTGGCTTTGTGGAAGTAGAATTCTTAACAAGAATTACCTTCTTATATTTATCCATCTTTTCCTTCATAGTTTGAGATGAGGATGCTATTGATGTTGATTTAGGGCTTCCAAGAAAGTGCTCAAAATAACTTGGTAAGTGCAAATGCGTAATTTCTAACCTCTTAGCTTCTCAAATTATACTCATAATCTCTATGAAATCCTTGAAATACTCTGCTAGAAATTATCTCTCTATTTCTCTACTCTTCTCTGTTATCATTGTGTGAAAAAATGAGTTCACAACCTATGAATTTATACAAAATAACTTTAGTCAACACAATAAATGCTCATTACCAATTACTCAGTAGAAAAACATATACTTAGTTAATACTAATGATACATTAGCTTGGTTAGTGTACCAAATGTTCAGTTTCCTTAGCAACTCGGTTGTCTCACACATATTCACTGACTGGCATTACTTACTCTGTACATATTAACCGACTCAACTAGATCAAATTAATCAAAAGTATAATACCATAGTGCATCTTAATCCATGCTAATTTTGCATTTGTACAATGAATATACAAAGTTATGTAAGATATATCTTTGTGAAACATAGTTCCATACTTGCTTTTATTACTTAGGTGGAGACGGTGGAACCACCTAATCCATCATATGAGGTGTCACCGACTATTGTGCTTGGTCCTGCATTATCATTTGATGCTTTCCTCCATATTTGATTTATGATCCTCATGATTTCTTCAATTGTATTCCCATTTCCATAAGTATTTATTATTTCTGCACAATCTCTTCTTAAGTGACTGACCTTATGATAGTGTGAGAAAGCCACACCAGAGTTTGACCAATTCCTATACTTAGTTCCACATTGTCTCATACAAGTTTCTTCTATATTTCCAAATTTACCACATGTTGTACAACTAGCCCAAGTGTTATAATCCCAAGCATAAGCATTTCCTTGTCTTCTCAGTTGATTTACCTTTTCTTGTCCTTTAGGCTTCCAGATTTTCTTCATGTTATTCCTACATGCTTGTGATGTGTGACCATTCATGTTGCAAGTTTGATAATATTTATCCATGTATGGTTTCTTTAGTGGGTTTTTTCAACTTGGATCTGCATTCATGTGCTTGATTTCTATGCTTATTATAGTTATAGAAATTTCCATTAAATTTAGGAGGGTTTCTAGGAATACCTTTTGCTTTGCTCCTGCAAACATTTGATGTGTGGCCTGGTTTTCTAGAATGATGGCAAGAGGGACTTTTAGGCTTTGGAATTGAATACACATTCCTCTATTTAGTTTTATTTGACAATTATCCTTTCTTGGTATACCCTAATTCGATATTGTTGTCCAGTCTTCTTTGATAGTTCAGAAATTCATCCATTCTCTTAGTACTTTCTTCAAATATCTTAATCACTTCATTATGTTTTTGTATAATCTTCAATTCATTTCTTAATTTTTCATTCTCTTCTTTCGATACACCAATGTCATCTAGTCTTCTAGCAAGCTCAGTATTCACTCAGTTTGCCTCATGATTCATAGTTTTCACTTGATTGGTGATCTCAAAGTAATGTTCAGTAAGTATCAATATCTAAGATTCTTTTTCTTGTAACTTTTTAGTGATCTATCTTCTATCATCAACAACCATGTTTCTATCTTTTTCATCTTTCTTTGCATCATTCAATACTTCAACCATTCTAACCATTTGTGTATCTTAACTGATCTATAGTGCTTTCACTTTTTCAGTAAGTTCTTGATTTCTCTTAGATAGATTTGATATGATTCCTTCAGATGGATCAGATATGCTACCAGATTTATATCCAAATGTGTCAAATGGGTCATGAATCTCTTCTTCCTGATAATCAGTCTCATGATAGTGAAGTGGCATTCCCTTTCTCTTAATCAACATCACCCTCAGTTTCTCTTTCACTTCTTTGAATTATTTGACATAGATCTGCAAATGTAACTTTTAATTTTCAATAGTTTTATCAAGTGTATACCTTTCCATTGTAAGATCTGTTCTCTTCAGTGATTAAACTTTCCAAACAAGAGAATGAGCTTTGATACCCTTATAAAATTTTAAACAAATCTTTGTAACCAAATTTTTTATAATAACCAACTGAGTAGATTGCATAGACAAAACATGTAATTTCAATGCTGAAATGTAAATGCATGTAATATAAAAAATAATCATAAATAAAATTTGAGTACTCATGAGACTAGTATTTGGTATCAAAGATAACCCTTGTTAGAAGGTAAAAACTGGAGTGGGGATGAGACCCACAAAACTTCACTACTATAGTAAATTGATCACTTCTTGTGACCTTATCCTATTAGGAGTAAGAATGAGATCAATTATATCTACCTCATAAAAGGATTTAGCAACAAAAAGTATGTTTGAACTTGGTTAAGAGATTTATATAAAAGATAGTTAAGTCTACTCTGTTAGGAGATTTTAGGATTCTTACAATTGTTAGAGAGTAATAAAGTTGTGTGATCTAAATGAATTACAATATATATATTGTGGATACAGGTCCTTTAAGTGCAATAAAATCTATCACCTTAATGTGAATGATAATACCTTCTTCTATTTTTTGCTTAATAGCCTTGTCTCTATTGTGAAAACTTAATTCTGCAATGAAGTCCTTCTCCAAAAACCCTTGTCTGATCTCTGAGGTGCGTAGTATGGTGGCTACTTGATCATTACTTGATTAACATACATTACAAATGACATCGTAGAATTACATATATAAAACTCTTTAGCCTAATTAGGGTTTTACAATAACTTACAAAACCTAAGATCAAAGGTATACAAAATTTACCTTGATCATCTAAACATAGGAGATACAAACAATTAATGTTGTGAATCCATAATTAATGTTCTCCTTGATCATTATAAAACGTTATCCAGGTCGACAAAAAGTTGTTACCTAGATTGATGTACCATAACAAAATTTTATGTGACCTCTTGTCCACTCGGTAAATATTGTCTCTCAGGGCTTGGTGTTCTTTGTATGTCTCAGTTATACTGTGTGCTCAGTGTACTACTTCCTGGTAAATTTTGTCTTCTTGGTAATCCATTCACTCGGTTAACTCTATGCATGATCAATGCTCTTGGTTAAAACTACACTTTGGTGATTATACTGACTGGTCTTGTCTGTGACTCTATTACCAACTATTCATTTGAGTGCTTGGATACTAATGACAACTTTCAAAGCTTATTTGGAGTAACATTTATAACCTTTTTTGTCATCCCTAAGTTATACCTCTTTCAGGTCAAGATACGTGTTCCCTAGCATCTCAATAGAATTTGTCCCCTTTATGTTACATAAGTCTCTCAAGTTCTCCCATGAGGGTACCATACACATTATATAGGATACTAGATATTTGACCCTAGTATCCAATAGGGGCTTCTTGTTGGAACAATTCTAACCTACTATGGTAGGGCATGTGTGACCCTAATAAGATGTTTAATTTATTAGTTATAATAAACACAAATCTGGAAAATCATCCTTCAAATCTATATCACCTATCCCCCCTCTTATGTACATTCCTTTCATATATCCCTCTCCTATGGATCAACATGATTTTTATTTTGTCCCTTCTTCATTAGGGGAATAGGGAGAGCACATGTCTTAGGGGAATTCTTATTGTCAATCGTAGAAGTTTTAGACTCTAGTGGTGTCTTATGTTTCCACATATGCAACTAGCATACATAAAGTAAAGGCACCCATGCTACCCAAGTCTAAGGTTCACCTACCCTTTTTGATCTTGATCCTTACATACATTTGTCACCCTACCCTTTATTATAAGGGTAAGAGGTTACCTAAAACTTCTCCCATGCCTTTAGCACCTGCCTCTCGGCCTTCAAGAGTGTCTTAGATTAATCCTATCACATGGAAGCTAAAAAGGGGAAATAAACCCATAGTTGAGCCCAAAATTTATTCTTTGATGGAAACTCCCACTTCATCGATGAGGGCCTCTTCTTTTCCAATCATGAAACTTAGCGCTCATGTTAATGGAGCAGGATGCCACAGAACCTCTACATATCTCTCATCCTTGTATGAACCTTTCTTAGAACCATCTTACACATGAGCGTAAGTGGTGCTGGAAGGATAGGGATTTATAAAATGAGGACACCACAAAGGAGGAGATCATATCTTTTGTTTTGGTGTTTATTTATCCTACTTTAACAACCACACCCATCTCAATTTATGCTATGTTAATCTCTTGTTTAGCCAATCCTCTATCTTTCTTCTTGTTCATCCAGGAGTGCTTATGGGTAAGTGCATAAAGATGGGGGACCAAAAAGGGGGTTTAAGATGCCACATTTTTTTTTCTAAAATCATAAAACTTTGAACTTCAACAATAAATTGAGCATAGTTACACTCAAATTTCCAAAATATGACAAAAAAAGAGTTGTTCTACTTCGAATCTAGTTTCTAAACTACTAGTTTATTTTAGAAATGGTGGAAATTAAGGCCCTCAAAAAGGGGGAGCACAAAAAGTGGTCCTATTTTTTGTCAAAAAACATAACATAGCTTTTGGTGTTCTCCCCCTAAAATGTCAACTTTAATAAAAAAAAACTTAATCACTCGAGTGAGAACTTAGCTAACACCACCTAGTTTATCCTAAATTTTTCTACTATTATTTTAATGAAAGTATGATTTTTTTGTGAATTTCCGAAGTGGACACATTTTGAAAACATGAAATTTCTATGCGATCCCCCTAGAAATCATTGAAAACTAATTGAAAATCAAAACTTCTTTTTTTTTTTTTAAAGAATATAGAATGAAGTCTAGTTTGTGGAATTGTAATTTGTTTCAAAATTCAACAAACAAGGCAAAATCTAAGCCCAAGAGAATACATGTTGGTTTTTGACAAAAATCGGACATACATACAAAATAAATTAGAGATGAAAAGATTAACATAATGAGAATTCAAAATATATTATATGGTTAGATAGTTAATAGAGAGATCTACAATATCAAGCTTTCTGATTTTATCTTTATTGAACATAAAACTGATAGGGAGCACAGAAGAAAAATGTTAATTTTTTGCATGATTGTTGGAAAACATGTCTGAGACTTGTTTGAATCCTCCAATACTTTGGGTTCAATATCCAAGGTAAATCCAAGCCTTAGGCTTGGTAAATTCCAAAGTAGCTCAAAGCGTGCATGTTCTATAGCGCGCGCATGCTATAGTGCATGCGCGCTATGCAAATTTATGTTTTACATAACGTGTACACACTATGTATACCATAAGAAAAGGATTGAGAGAGAGAGAGAGAGAGAGAGAGAGAGAGAGAGAGAGAGAGAGAGAGAGACCAATTCCAGCACTAGGACAATACATAAAATGTAACATTTAAGTATAAGTTACAAATTTATACTTAAGCTACATTTTATTTATAAACTTTCAAGATGTTTAAGAGTGGTTTTAGCTTCATAAGAGTTAAGATAAATATTCAATATTTTTAGGTTTTTAGTAAATTTCAGACTTCCCCAAATTTCAGGAATCAACACATTGCCTTCAACACGATTCCCAGTGGACTATTGATTGTAACCTTAAGCCCTTGAATTGTGAATGTTTTTTTGTGATTGTTTCTCATTTTATTTGTAATGCTATGGTTAGTTTAATAATTAACATGTATGTTTAACTATGTTAGGAGAGAGAGAAAGCATTAATCATTATAGGACACTCTTTAGGGTTCTAAGTGGTTCAAATATAATATAAGGGGTCATAATGAGTCCTAAGTGGTAGTAGGTCCCTGTAGGAACCATTACAACCCCTTAGGAAACATTAGGGCCTCTTAAGACCCCTTAGAACACTTTAATAGTCGTATGGCACACTAATATGTTCTAATATATAATAATGTTTTTTAAGGGGTTTTAATGGGTTCTAAGTGGTCGTAGGAGCCCTTAGGACCAATTACGACCCCTTAATACCCACTAAGATCCATTAGGACACATTAGGAATCATTAGGACCCCTTAGAACACAATAATAGTCATAAAAACCATGAGAGAGAGACTCTTTAGAGTTCTAAGTGCTTCTAATGTATCAAAAAAGATCATAATGGGTCTTAAGTGGTCTTACAACTCTTAAGGACCCATGACAAACCCCTATGACACATTAGGACCCATTAGGACCTTTTAGAACATATTAGGACCTCTTAGAACACATTAATCATTGCAGGACACACTAATGGGCTCTAATGTGTCAAAATGTGTCCTTATGTTTCCTAATGGGTTCTAATGGGTTCTAAGTAGTCCTAGAAATTATCAAGACCCATTATGACCCGTTAGGACCCATTAAGACCCATTATAACACATTGTGACCCATTAGGACCCCTTAGAATACATTAATATTCATAGGACTAATGAGAGAGAGAGAGAGAGAGAGAGAGAGAGAGAGAGAGAGAGAGAGAGAGAGAGAGAGAGAGAGAGAGAGAGAGACCATTATGACCCCTCTCTCTACATCTTAAGGGATGTAAGGATTATCAAGGGGTCCTTAGATACATTAATGTTTCCAAGGACCCCTTACCATACACTAATGAATGTTAAGGGGTCTTAAGAGGTTACAAGCAACAATTAATGGGTCCTAGGACACCTTATAACCCCTTATGACCCTTTAGGACCCATATGATGCATGGTAAGGAGTCATAAGGGGTCCTAACACACATTAATGTGTCATAGAACCCATTATGACCACTCTCTCTATATCTTAGCGGTCGTAGGGTTGTTAAGGGGTCCTAGAACACATTAATGTGTCTTAGGACCCCAAAGACCCCTTACAACTCCCCTAGGACCCCTTACTAGACACTAATGAATGGTAAGGGGTCCTAAGGGGTCTTATGAGGTCCTGAGACACATTAATGTGTCATAGGAACCTTCAAGACCCCTTACAATCTTTTAAGACATCTAAGATGTATGATAAGGGGTCCTAAGTGGTCATAAGGGATCCTAGGACACATTAATGTGTCCTAAAACCTGTTATAACCCCATAGGACCCTCGAGGACCCCTATCTCTGCATCTTAGGGGTTGTAATGGTTTTAAATGTTTTGTAGGACCCATTAAAACCCCTGAGGACCCCTTATCATACACTAATTAATAGTAATAGGTGCTAAGCGATCGTGAGTGGTCTTAAGCATTCTAGGACACATTATTGTGTTGTAGGATCCATTAAAACCTCTTACAACCCCTTATAATAAACTAATTAATGGTAAGGGGTCCTAAGGTTTCCTTAGTGGTATTAAGGGGTTCTAGCACACATTATTATATTTTAGGATCCTTTAAAACCCCTTAGGACCCATTACCATACACTAATATATGGTAAGGGGTTGTAAGGGGTCTTAAGGGGTCCGTCAACACATTAATTTGTCCTAGACCCCTTAGGACCATTTAGCACCTCTAAGATGTAGTAAAAGGGGTCATAAGGGGTCTTAGGACCCCTAATGACCCATTAGTACCCTTTAGGACTCCTCTCTCTACATCTTAGGTGTCATAAGGGTTGTTAACTTGACCGAGAACACATCATTGTATCCTAGTACCTATTAAGACACCTTAGGACCCCTTACCATAAACTAATGTGGTGGTAAGAGGTCATAAGGGGTCTTAAGGTGTTATAGGACACTTTAATGTGTCCTAGAACCCCTTATGAACCCTTAGGATCCTTAAATATCCCTAACATGTATGATATGGGGTCATAAGGTGTCCTAAGGGGTTATAAGGGGTTTTAGGACATATTAATGTGTTCTAGGACCCCTGATCACCCCTTAAAACCCTTGAAGATCCCTCTCTCTACATCTTAGGGGTTGTAAGGGTTGTTAAGGGGTCCTAAGACATAATAATGTGCCCTATGACCCCTTATGAACCCTTACCATACAATAATGAATGGTAAGGGGTCCTAAGGGTTTGTAAGTGGTCTTAAGGGATCTTAGGATGCATAATGTTTCTTAGAACCCCTTATGATTCTTTAAGAGCATTTACAACCCCTAAGATGTATGGTAAGGGGTCCTAAGGTTTCCTAAGGGTTAAAAGTGTGTCCTAGGACCCCTTTCGGCCCTTTAGGACCCTTGAAGACCCCTTTGTCTATATCTTATGGGTCATAAGGGTTGTTAAGGTGCCTTTTGACACATTAATGTGTCTCAAGACCCCTTACAACTCATTAGGATGCCTTACTATACACTAGTGAATGGTAATATGTCCTAAGGGGTTGTAAGGGGTCTTAAGACACATTAATATTTCATAGGATCCCTTATGACCCCTTACGACCTTTTAGGACCTATAATATGTATGGTAATTGATCTTGAGGGGTCATTAGGGGTCCTAGAACCCCTTGTGATAGCCTAGGAAATTTTAACACCCCTAATATGTACTGTAAGGGGTCCTAGGACACTTTAATATGTCATAGGACCCCTTAGGACTCCTTATTACCCTTTAGGACCCCTCTCTCTATATCTTAGGTGTTATAAGGGTTATTAATGGGTCATAGGACACATTCCTATGTCATAGGACTCCATAAAACCCCTTAGGACCCCATACCATACACTAATGTATGGTAAGGGGTCATAAGGGGTCTTAAGAGGTCCTAAGACAAATTAATGTTTCCTAGAATGTCTTATGAACCCTTAGGACCCTTTAATACCCCTAATATATATGGAAAGGTGTTGTAAGGTGTCCTAAGGGGTCCTAAGACACCTCAATGTGTCATAAGACCCCTTATGGCCCTTTAATACCCCTCTCTCTACATCTTATGGGTCGTAAGGGTTTTTAAGGGGTCATAGTCCACACATTAATGTGTCTCAGGACACCTTAAATGCCATACAACCTCCTAAGACCTCTTATGATATACTAAAAAATGTTAAGAGGTCCTAGAAGGTGTCATAAGGGGTCCTAAGACACATAAATGTGTTGTAGGATCCATTAGTACCCCTTACAACCCTTTAGGACCCACTAAGATGTATGATAACAGGTTTTAAAGGGTCCTAGGACACATTAATGTGTCCTACAACCCCTTAGGATCCTTGAAGAACCTTCTATCTACATCTTAGGGGTCATAGGATACATTAATGTGTCCTAGGAACCCTTGGAACCCATATGACCCCTTAGGACCCCTTACCATATTACTATGTCGTAGAACCCCTTATGACCCCTCATGACCCTTTATGACACCTAAGATTTATGGTAAGGGGTCCTAAGGTGTCCTAAAGGTAAGAAGGGGTCCTAAAACACATGAATGTGTCCTAGGACCCCTTATGACCCTTGAAAACCCCTCTTTCTACATATTAAGGGCCATATAGGTTGTTAAGGTGTCTTATGACACATAAATGTGTCCTAGGACACCTTACATCCCTTACAACCCCTTAAGATGCCTTACCATACACTAGTGAATGTCAATGTTTCCTAAGGGGTTGTAAGGGGTCTTAAGACACATTAATTTGTCATAGAACTCCTTATGAACCCTTACGACCTTTTAGTACCCTTAAAATGTATGCTAATCGATCCTACGGGATCATAAGGGGTCTTAGAAAACATTAATGTGTTTTAGGACCCCTTATGACCCCGTAGGAACCTTTAGCACTTGTAAGATATAGGGTAAGGGGTCCTAGCACACTTTAATATCTCCTAGGACCCCTCATGACCACTTAGTACCCTTTAGGACCCCTCTCTCTACATATTAGATGGTGTAAGGGTTGTTAATGGGTCCTATGACACATTACTATGTCCTAACATTCTCTAACACCCCTTAGGACCCCTTACCATATACTAATGTATGATGAGGGGTCATAAGGGGTCTTAAGGGGTCTTAGGACACATTAATGTGTCTTAGAACACCTTATGACCCTTTAAGACCCCTAAGATGTATGGTAAGCTATCCTAAGGTGTCCTAAGGGGTCATAATGGGTTATACAGACACATTCATGTGCCCTAGGACCCCTTATTACCATTTAAGACCCATATCTCTACATATTAGGGTTTGTAATAAGGGGTCATAGTTCACACATTAATGTGTCTTAGGACACCTGATACCACTTAAGACCCCTTGCCGCACACTAAAATATGTTAAGGGGTTTTAGAAGGGGTCATAAGGGGTCCTAAGACACATTAATGTTTTGTGGGATCCCTTATGATCCTTTAGGACCCCTAATATGTATGATAAGAGGTACTAAGGGGTCATAAGGTGTCCTAGGACACATTAATGTGTCCTACAACCCCTTATGACCCCGTAGGACCCTTAAAAACCCCTCTCTCTACATATTAGGGGTCATAAGGGTTGTGAATGGGTCGTAGGATACAATAATGTGTCCTAGGACCCCTTAGAACTCTAACGACCCCTTACCATATGATAATTAATTATAAGGAGTTGTAAGGGCTCGTAAGTGATTTTAAGGGGTCATATGACACATTAACATGTCCAAGACATCTTAAGACCCTTTATGATACCTAAGATGTATGGTAAGGGGTACTAAGGTGTCCTAAGGGGTCATAAGTGGTCCTAGGACATATTAAAGGGCTGTAATGGGTCATAAGGGCTCCTAGGACACATTAATGTATTCTAGGATGCCCTCTAACCACTTAGGATCATTCAAGACTCCTCTCTACATCTTAAGAGTTATAAGGGTTTTTACAGTGTCTTATGACACATTAATGTGTCCTAGGACCCCTTATACCCCTTACAACCCCTTAGGATGCCTTATCATACACTAGTGAATGGTAATGTGTCATAAGGGGTCATATGACACATTAACATGTCCTAGAACCCCTTATGACCCCTTAGGACCCTTTGAGACATTTAAGATGTAAGGTAATGGGTCCTAAGGGGTCATAAGTTGTCCTAGGAAACATTAATGTGTCCTAGGATGCCTTATGACCTCTTAGGATCATTGAATACCCCTATTTATGTCTTAGGAGTTGTAAGGGTTGTTAAGGGGTCCTTAGACACAATAATGTGTCTTAGGACCCCTTATGACCCATTGAGACCCTTTATGACCCCTAAGATGTATGGTAAGGGGTCCTAAGGACATGGAAATGTGTCCTAGGACCCCTTGTGACCCCTTAGGACTCTCTAGGACCCCTCTCTCTACATCTTAGGGGTCATAGTGGTTGTTAAGGGGTCCTAAGGGGTTTTAAGTGGTCTTAAGAGGTCCTACAACATATTAACATATCCTAGAACCCCTTATGACCCCTTAGGACCCTTTATGACCCCTAAGATATTTTATAAGGGGTCCTAAAGTGACCTAATGGGTTATAAGGGGTCCTAAGACATAGTAATATATTCTAGGACACCTTATGACTTCTTAGGGCCCTTAAATAACCATCTCTCTACATTTTAGGGGTCGTAAGGGTTGTTAAGGGGTCCTAGGACACATTAATGTGTTATAGGACCCCTTATGACCCCTTACCATACACTAATGAATGGTAAGGGGTCCTATAGGTTTGTTGGTGGTCTTAAGGGGTCCTAGGACACATGAATGTTTCCTAGAACACCTTATGACCCTGTACAACCCTTTACGACCCCTAAAATGTATGGTAAGGGATCCTAAGGTATTCTAAGGGGTCTCTCTCTCTCTCTAACATGGTTAAACATACATTTAAATTACCAAGATAACCATAGCATAAAGAATACAATGAAAAATGATCCTTAAATGGCCATGCACAAGTCAAGGTCTTAAGGTTACAATCAATAGCCCACTAAGAATCATGTTGAAGACAATGTGTTGATTCCTGAAATTTGGCTAAGTCTAAATTTTCCAATAAACCCTCAAAATATAGAATATTTATCTTAACTCATATGAAGTTGAAACCACTCTCAAACATCATGAAATTATATACATAAAATGTAACTTAATTATAAGAAAGGAAGACAACTTTACATTTTATGTATTTTCCTAGTGCTAGAATTGGTCTCGCAATGCATGTTGGACTTCCTCTCTCTCCCTCCCTTAAGTATTTTCTTCATGTTACATAGCATGTATGTGATATAGTGCATATGCACTATATTGTGCATGCTCTATAGTGCGTACATGCTATTATATTTGATTTCCCAAGCCTTAGGCTCGAGCAGTCCAAGCCATAGTGCATGCGCGCTATAGGGTGTATGCCTTATTGCTTTTCGGGGACCAAAAAAAATTTAGCATCTTTTTGGTCCCCAATATTCATGCATATACCCTTATTAGGCCTCCCTCCAAGTGAGTCTAGGTTTTTATTTTACCTTCCCAAGAACTCTTATTGATCACTTATTTTCCTGATATCCCACCATTCTCTACACCTATAAACATGTTGAATACAAGGTTGTGTCTAGTTAAGTTAGGTCAAGTTAGCATTCATTATTTCATTGCAATCATAATCCCATCTTTCCCATGGTGATTATGATGGCTATATTGGATGAAAGGGTCTCCCCTCCATCCTTAATTTTTAGCAAGTATTTGTGCTTGAGTTTTGCTGACATAAATTTGATATGGTTGATCATCTTTCAATTTTTTTACTTGTAGCGATCTAAGATTTTAATTCTCCTAAGTTTTTTATTCCCCGTTTTGCAAAGGTTTTTTGTGTGTCTTCTTCATTTCTTCCTTATTTTGAGTCGCTTGTATCCTATGAGGTGTGTATGTTCAAATCTCTTGAGGAGATTATAGTGTAAATGAAGATCTTCACAAGATCCCTCACACTCACCTTGATTGAACTATTGGATAAGGTTGTCAAAGAGGCTTCATCCTTAGATTTGTCTATGGGTGGGGCACCTAGGGTTTCTATAGTGGCCATACAAGAATAGTCATGACCTCCATCCAAAATAATCAAGATTGGGAGGATGATGATTTGTTGGTGGATTATCTATGAGGTAGTATCTAATTATACATCTATATAGATTATAGTATGTCTTCCTATTTACCCATTATTGTTTGTTAATTTTTCTACCCTCTGGAGTACCCTTATACTTCATTGGTACCTATAAATAGAGTGTTATCTATCATAAAAATTACTCTATTTTTCATCACGTTATTCTATTTGTTGTCTATTGATTTTACATATTTGGGGACATTTGATGCAAATTATTGGGGGCATTTAGGTTGTCCTTCCATGTTGACCCAAATATTTATTTTTATTTATTTTCACGTCTTATTGTTTAGTTCCAAAACATGTCAGCATTAATGAAAAAACCCATAAGTAGTATTATATTCTATATATTTTGTTGAATAGTACTTGGTGCTGAGAGGGAGGGGTTGGCAAAAGCTAAACAATTATTCTTAAATACTTAATAAAAATTTATTCATCTAGGTAACCATGCAAAAAAGATATAGAAATAATAACACAAGCACATGAACACTAGATTTACATGTGTACTATCTAGAATTTTAAGCACCTAAATGTTGTATAATTTCATGATTCTTTACCACCTGCCTTATTGTATTTTCACTATAGTTTGCATAATAGGACTTTCATAATTGTACTTAATGAACACCTAAATTTGAATATGGGTCCTCTATCCCTTCAATATTGTTCAAAATAGTGGTAATCCCTTATTTCAAAGTGTGCTCCTCTATTTTTCCTCCAATTAAACAATTCATTTCATCTCCAAAGACCTATTTTACCATTTTTGGCCTTGGTATCCTATCCTGACCTTGAAACTGGCTATCTGATCAAATCCCACACACCCTAACTTTCTAGGAGCCACAATCCAAATTTGGGCCTAATTGGGGTGGGAAAAAATGTTTTAAACGCTATGTCCCTATGTATAAAATTTTTCAAACATTTTGTACCCTGACTTTTGTGCCCGAATTCAAATTGGGTCCCCATCTCAGTGTTTTTGTGGGGGATTTTGATTTATAGTCAACTCTCTTAATTCTATCTCTGATTTTCTATAAAAACAACCCTCACGGGTCATTTTGGCATGATGAAAGTAATTGCAAGGTTTTATTTCCAATTTGAAGACATCCTATGAAGTGAGGACTTGTGATTCATGGCTACATAAGTCTTCTATCAAGCAATCAAGCATTCAACCCTTTCAATCATTCAAGTAATTAAACATATTTTCAACATCAAGATGGAATCACAAAAGGATTATATGATGATGACTAGGAGATCACTGACTCATTATTGGATTGTACTCCTCCTCTTCAAATTGGGTATGGTGTCATGTAAACTTTAGATCTATATATTTGTTCTTTAGACCTATGTTCATTACATGTTCTCAATCACACATTGATTACATTTTCATATAAGGGTTTACTCTATCACACTGGGGTATATCTTAGAATTGCATTTATGCACTTTATCTCATAGAAATTTAGATATACTCAAAATTCATGAGCACTACACACTTTATCTTTATCACATTTGGCTATCCATGGAGGTGGGAATCACCAAATATGGGGGCTGAATAAGGAAAGTCCCTATATTTCCACCCACACATACAAATTTCATATTTACATGTGTAGAAGACCTCAAAATCAGCAATTAGAGAATTTAAGCTATCTCAAGACTGAGATAGATAATCTACAAATTGTCCTGTTAGGATCTCAAGTGTAGAACATTTCAAATGTTTTGTACCTGGTTATAGAATGTTTCATACATTCTATCCCCTACAATATTCAGTGAAATTTTAGGCACATTCACATTTAGGCCTCTAGATATTAGTTATTCTACTACAAGTCTCATCGATATTCCAATAGTAGATAATTTAGATTTGAAATATCATTTCTCATATTTCATTTCTAGGTATATTCAAAATCCTCTTTATTATCTTTCACATCTTCTATTTAGTTAAAATAGATTAGATCTTATTCCATTTAGTATTTTTATATCAATATCATTTATCCCCTTCTCAATTCTAAGAAACAAAGGAATAGAAACCTTAAGAGTGAAAATATTACAAATTAGCATCCCTCCCATTAGGTGATACTAATGTGATTTTTCTTGAGGTGGATTCATATACTAATATTCCATATGAATTGGGAAAAACTAGGCTTTTAGGTGATCCCCTTTCCATATTGTACAATTTGGTCAGCCTGTCTCTTTCATGCATTATACCTTTTATTTAAATTAGTTAGATCTTTCATGTGTATTATTTTCAATTATAAAAAAGAGAAAAAAAATAAAAAATCTTTTAATTTTATTAGTTAACACATTTCAATTTATGATTTAGTGCATTGCATTATTACATTCTACGGTTTTAGTTAGATTTTTAGTCTTACTTTTTATATTCATTAAAAAAAATACATAAAAACTTTCATATTGGTTTCATAGACATAGCTCATTGCAATAAAAATCCAAAAATATTTTTTCTTTCATGCATTTTTATGTGTTATTAGGTTATTTCCTTTTATGCTAAGTTATTTCATTGCATTAGCCTATTGCAATGAAAAATTTCAGATTTCTCTTTATAAAGTTTTATTGTCTTTAATGATTCATTTAGTATTGAAGAATTTGATAGGATGGATGAAATCTTAATTTGCATTAATCTCTACTAAGTCTTCCTCCACACCTCCTAAACTATCCTTTTGGAAAACATTTATTAATGTGATAGAAGGATTTAGGGTCTACATCAATCCCCTTTGTGAATATATCAATGATTCCTCTCCCAAATATTCTCTCCCTCATGATGACAGAGTGATTCCAGAACATAATTTCAACACTCCTCTTTGGTATGAACAATTAGACAATCGTGTTGATTATTCTCTTTATATACACCTCCCCTATGAGAGTAACTTTGTGCAAAAGGATGATTTTGTATTGAAATATGGTGATTTGGTTGACAATTCCCTTAATGGAACTTCCCCTCCTATCCATTTGAATCATCTTCCCTCTAGATATGAAGCACTAATGAGTTATAAATGTTTTTCTCCTAAATTTTTTCATGAAAGTACCTTAGAATTAGAGGATGATACCCTTGATGCTCTCTCTTTTCATGATGTAGAGGGTTTGATACTCTAGGAATTTCTCCACTCCAAGTTGCTTAAATGACTAAATCAACCATCCAATGGTTGTTATTTTTTGGACATCCCTTCTTTTAGGACCTCCAAGAACCTCTCTACCAACTTCTCCTCCAAGGTATAGTTGGTACTTTGAAGATTCCAAGATTTCTAGGCCTAACTAGTCCAACTAGTTAACCAAAAGCCTAGTTTTTCCCATTAGAACTCCACCTATAATGCCAATCCTCTACCTAGGATCTTCCCACACATTCAAAAATAATCTCAACATCCTTCTTGACCCATTCTAGGTCATTTTGCAATCATCCCAATACATCAAGACACTTTACCAATCCAATTGGTCACTATTTCACCAGGAGGCCTAATTGCCTAATTCCTAGTAGGTCTATTTCCAATGAATTTGGAAAATTCTCACAAAATATCCAAGTGAATCTAAAAAAAAACTTGAAAATATTCAAGACATCACCCAACCCTATTAGAATCCAAAACCCTGACCTCTGGAAGCACCCAAAACCCAACTTTCTTGCAGGCCCTAGATTATAGCCTATTAATTAGGCCTCTGGACTAGTTAGCATGAATAATTGACAAACTTGTCTCCAATCTTTGATTCACCTCCTACCACCTTTGAATAATTTTAGGAGACTATCTGGTGCATGTAGAAATTCCACTAAGTCTTCCCCAAAAGGTCATGGGTGCTCAATCAAATTTGTTCTTCTCCCTATCCTGGCTCACCTGGTTTCACCAGTCAGCCATAGGGCTTCACTTTTGGCCTATGAAATACATTGAAACAAACAAAAATAAAACCAAAACCCTATCTACAGACCCTAACCCTACTTCCCCCATGGTTTCAGACAATTCCACTAGAGGGATTTTAGGTTAGAGCCATTTCTAACTATGTAGCATTGTTTTTGTCTCTGTCAGACCAGTGACCTTCAAAAAATTGAAACTTAACACCTAATTAACTTTAAAAAAAAATACCTATTGCATATGGAAGCTGAAAGAAAAAACTACACTAACATGGAGCCTGATCACCTATGCCAATCCGTACACAGTCGTACAAAATAAAAGATATAATGCAGATTACACAAAAATGGATACAATCATCCATACAAGGGTGTCAGAATTAAGTGTCTAAATCCAAAATATCATTAAAATTTCTAAAAAATATATTCCATTCTCATATAATGAGCATGGGTAGTTACAATTAGTTCTAACTACATTTTGTCATTTCTTGCAAAAGTTGCTCTTGAGCAACTTTCAAAGTTGCTAGCAACTTTTTGCATTTTGACTTTCCTTGTCAACTCGATGATTGATGTTGACTCGTAATACCCTAAATAGGATATGTAGGGCTCTAAAACATACCTCTAACCCATGTTGCACTAAAATGACAAATTTTCACAAATTGAAGCCAAAATGACCCAAAAACCCCTAATGAGCACTAAGGCCCTTACAAATATGAAGTTAAACTAACATTGCTTCCAACCTTTTGGAACTTATTCTAACACACACACAAAATCCTAATCCAACCCTAAACAACATCAAAACATAATATAGGGAGGTTCCCTATACTATTTCAAGATTAATCTTTTAAGCATAAAGAACCTAATCAAATCAATATCATTCAAGATACTCACTAAAACAAACTAGCGATTGTTGCAAAATGTGCTACACAACCCGATTATAATGTAGTACCATACACATAAAACAAAAATATTCAATATGATAATATCCTTGATATCCTCCCTTCTACAAATACAACCTTAGCACATAAGGATCTTAATCAAGTCAAAATTATTCAATCCCCTCCTCTTTTTTCAATTCTTTCTCTGATACAAACCAACACACCGTCAATTCTTCAATATTATGATTCGGGAAATTTATATTTCACACCAACCTTTCATAGTAAAAATAATATCCTTGAATTTGAGAACCAAACACCTTATTCTAACACATGTCTTGATATTGGTTGGGCCTCTTTAAGTTTCAACCATATCCCTCGTAAAAGAGATCCTTATCTTTTTTATATTCCCAACCTTCCTGGTGGACATGGTATAGGATTTGTGCAACAAAGAATTGAAACTCATGAGAAATATAAATCACATTTTTCCAAAGGAGCTCTAGGTTTCCAACCTTCTCATTTTTCCAATAAATCCATAAATTCTTCTCCTAATTTATCATCACAACAAGAGAATATTTTGTTTTATCTTTCCAATGCCAACACAATTACTCTTTCTTTGAAAAACAAAAAGAAAACACAAGAAAAAAAATTATTCTATTTGTATGTATCATCAAGTTCCTGGCCATATGACTAATTAATTTTATGATTTGAAATGTAAAATTCAAGAATTTATTGATTGTGGTATGATTCAAATGACATTTAAAAATTAATGCAACATTTGTCATGATCATTCTAAATAACATCTAAGTTCCCATTATGTTTCTCCTCACTATGTGACATTGCTAGCCTATACTTTGGGGGCTCATTGGTATTTATAGAGGTACAATTTTAGGTGAAGTCATACTTGGTGGGAAATATAATAGTCTTCCTTATTCCTTGTCTCCACATTTGGGGGGCAAGAGTACTATTTCATTCTCCTATCCCAAGAACCCAATTCCTCCCCTTGTTGAAATGTGTCTTTTATAATATAATGTCCTTTCTTGCATGGAATTGGTTTTTTTACATAAGATACTCTTTTTTCAGGATATTTACATCCTGAGTTTACAAAATTTTCTTTCCTTGAAAGTGCATGTTTATTATAAATGAACTTTCACTTTGTGTGCTTACTGTGTCGTCCTTTTCCAAGTATTCCCTTACCTAGAAATAGGGAAGGTGTGTATATTTTAGCATCCTTCGTCATTTCATCTCCCCTTCCAAAAAGATCCAATATCCCTTTGTGGTGTTGTTTCTTTTATAACATGACCTCCTTTCTTGCATGGATTTGTTTGTTTTACATAAGGGTATTCTCTTCTTTAGGAGGAGATTTACATCCTAAGTTCCGACCATTTCCTTTCTTGAAAGTGCATGTCTATTATAAAATATCTATCACTTAGGGTATATAAATGGTTATTTTTCATTTTCCTTCACCCTTGGGGAGAAAGGTTTCCATTCTCAACCTCTTATTCTTTTCTAAGGGTTCAATCTCTCTCAATTATGTGGTATTTTTTGTCACATTATATCTTGTCTTGCATGAATATTGTTTTTTAATGTAAGGACATTCTCTTTTTCTGGAGATTTACATCCCAAGTTGCAACCTTTTCCTTACCTAAAAGCACATGTTCATCCTAAATTAATACCCTTACTTGGGGGCTTATATTTTAATATCCTTAATCAAGAATCCCTTTTTCACCTAGAAATAAGGGGCTAAAAGGTTTCATTATTGTGCTCCTCCCTCTCTTTTTCTTGAAGATGTTGTTGTTGGTTTACCCTACTAATGATGGTTTATGGAGGGGGGGGGTGGTGAAACAAAAAATATTGAAACTTAACACTTTAAAACTAAACCTCTGATTCAACTTGGTTATTCAAATAACAACAACAACTGAAACTTTTAAACACTTCACAAACTTGATAAACAACATATAACATATGCAAATAACATTCATAGTTATCAAGCATCACATGTAATACAATATTTAACGAGGAAACCCAATTTGAGAAAAACCTCTATGGTAATTGTCACCCACAAAAATAAATACTTTCTTCTAAAGTATGCTCATTTAAGAGCCAATCCAGTTAAAGATTACAATGCACATTTGTTATATGTGACCCTGTTAGGGGATTTAACTTAGATCTATTAAGATCTTCACCCTGTTAGGAGTGGTTTGGTCAGAGGGCTTTAAACATTCATCCTAGAATGTTACCTTTTACATGGATTTACAAAAAGACTTATTAAGTCCACTCGCCTAAGATATTTTCTATTACAAATATTAGTAAGCAACAATTTATTGGTTTGACATGTGATTCTTTAACTATCCTTTATTTGATTAGATCCCTTGTCACTCTTTGAAACTTATTGGCATCAATAAATCATTAGTGTTTCCTCTGGACTGGTTCTCCAACTCTTTCACTACTCTGCTTGGTAGTTCTTCAACTATTCAATTCACTAGCATATATTTATAAACATACAGACTTGCTAATATATAGGCCTTTATTTTTCCTCTTAATCTTATTGATTAGGTTTCCCTTCAATTGCGCCCAGCCGTCAGATCATCTCAAGTGAATTGATTCAATGTATCTACAACTCGGTTAGGCGATTAACCTTGCCTCGTGACTTTCACTTTTCTTGGAACTCACAATTTTATTTTTTCCACTTATTCTTAATCTTATATTTTCAACTTGACTTTTCATGACCATAGATCTTGTAAAAAAATTCAGCTTCTTCCTTAGCATCTTCTTGATCTATGTGCCTTTGCATTAAATTCATTCTGATCCTTGAATCCAATCTCTATTCAAACTTTGTTCCATGCTTAGTGACTATCTTTACTTGGTGTCTGGCTTTGCTCAGTTGCCAACCTTTCTCAGTAAAATTTTTGTTTTCTCAACTGACTAACACTTCACTGCTCAGTAAGTAGGTTGTTACCTTTATTGACTTGACCTATCTTCTTTACTGACTTAACAACATCAAATGTTAAGTAAAAAAAATTATACTAATAGTACAGTGTTACTTTGTGATCTTTGTTATCTTCCCAATTAATTTCCTCTCCAATGGATATGGGAACTTAATATAAACTAGAAATCAATTGCTTGACATAAATGAAAAAATAACAACTGATCTAACCATTCTACTTTCTTGTATTCTTCTGAACTTGGTCTTCATCACCATCACCATTACCATTAGTTGGTTAACAATTTTCCTCTTTGAAATTGATGGCAACACTATAAATTGACAATGGTAAACTCTAATCTCTCTGTACTATCTTTTCTCCCTCTTATCTTGTTCTTCCTCTTTTCCTTCAATTGCATTCTCCCTCTTACATGTAGTCTCCTTTACTTGTATTCATCACTTACTTCTCCCTTATGTATTCATCAATTACTTAGTGTACTTCTCCCTCTTTGACAACAATGCCAAAGATCCATACTCCCTAAATATTTTTTAGGTAGTGAATCATACCTTTCATGTACCAATTTCTCTTTGCATACATAAATCCTTTCAGAACTTCAGATATCATCTAAAGTGTGATCATTAGCAACAACTCAAAATTTAGATATTCTAACATGTCCTAGAATTTATGCAACATGCCTCTTGCATTAATGAGTGTTGGAAAGAGGTAGGACCCCTAATTTACCTCTGAGATACTCAAAAGCATCCTTTGGTAGTGGCTTGGTGAATATGTCATCTAGTTGCTCTTTTGAAATCACATATTCCAACATTACAAGATTGTCTTGTACTTGCTCTCTCAAGTAATGATACTTGATAGATATTTTCTTAGTCTTTGAGTGCATTGCCAAATTCTTTGATATGTTTATAGAATTTGTATTGTCACAATAGATAGTGACTAGATCGATGATCTCTTCTTGCATACCTTCTAGTAGTTTTTTTATCTACACAATATTTGCATAATTCATAGATGCATCAACATACTCAACCTCGATAGTAGACTGTGATATACAAATTTATTTCTTTCTTAGCCATGTAATTATTCTTTCTCCTAGAAATAAATCTCCTATGCTTTTAGTATTTATGTCATCAATGTTTCCATCCCAATAAACATCAGTGTAGACTTTCAAGTCACAGTCTCCTCCTTTATTGTATAGTAGGTCAAAATCCTCAGTGCCTTTCAGATATCTACAAAATTTTCTTAACTACAGACATATGTGTTTCCTTCAAATTGGAAGAAAACCTTGCAACAATTCCTACTGCATGAGAAATATCGGGTCTGTTGTGGACTACATATTACAACTTACCAATCATGGATCGGTAGAGTGTCTCATTGACTTCATTGGACTTGTCCTCTATAGATAACTTCCAGCTGTATGCACCCTAAAATGGTCGCCTAGACTTTGGGCCCCATTTATCATTTTATCAATTTATCAATTTCCTGAATCAATGTTTTGGAACATTTTCAATTCAAATCAATTTCCTTGATCAAATTGTAATTAATTCAATTATTCAATTATTTCAATATTTTCTAAGGTTTGATCATTCTTATTTAATTAAATAAATAAAAATCCCCACTTAAAGCACTTTATTTGTTGAAAAAGGAAATAAATTAAATAAAAATGCCTTTTTCATCACATCCTCCTAAGTGGTGGGTTTTTGCCTCTTAATCATAGCCTTTGATTTTTGCCTCTTAATCTCAATCGTTCACTTTCCTTTAAAAGGAGACCTCTCCTTCTCATTGTGATATCATATTTTTCATAGTATTATTACGCTACAGGTTTGGAGAGCAAATTTGGAGGAGCATTTGAGCATTTGAGCTTGGATATTGCAACTTCTCTCTTCTTGTCTCATTCTTCTTGCATTCATGGCTCCTCATGTAGATTAGATTCATGTTTATTTTCATAGATTAATCTTGCAT